>CM040914.1:38202810-38435310 GCA_023029165.1 Gobiocypris rarus
AGATGGAAAAACAAGAAGAACTGAGTATGTAGAATGTGAGTAGAGAAGAAGAGATGAGTGGAAGAAAATGCCACATGACATTAGTGAAAGAGCAAAAGAACAAAAATAAGAAGACATGGACAGAGGAAGGAGAGCAAAATGTAACAGGAGGAAGAGAGGTGGAAGGATTGGGTACAGACAGGTTTCAATGAAATCAGAGCCACCTAATGGAATTTGTTGCTAGTGATTGGTGAACGAGCTTATATTTGAGACATGTATAATGTGTTTTGTTGGTATGAGTGAGTTTTGAGGTAAGAATAACTGTTTGGCCAAAATGAATGAATCTTGGTAATGCAGACTGTTTGAAGAGTTTTAATATGTGGTTTCAGTATTGAACAATGCTTGTTAGCAATTGAAAAAACTGTAAGTTCCTTGATTATATGATTTCAGTAGATTATTTATTTATTTATCTATTCATTCATTCATTCATGTATTGAAATTAGCAGGAGGTTGATACACCATTCTTTACTAAAGAAACACACTGACACAACTCATACAACATTATCTACAATGGGAGAAGTACTAAACAAAATATTATCTGTTATTTCTTATTTTCTTGCCTCAGAATTTGCTTTTCTGCTGTAGTTTCAGGAGAGATAGCAACACAAACTGAAAACCTCTATGTGGGATCTTAAAGGAAGCCAGAGAAACTGAAACTCATATGACTCCTATCTTATCGTGATTTGTGAATTGGTGGTACAGCAGTGTACAACGATACCAGTCTTCCTACATGTTGCTCCAAGAAAAAATATTTTATGGTGTCATTTACAGGACCTAGCATATAACATATGATATGAATAAAATTTGCTTATGCTCGAATCAATGTAATGACATGAAAAAAATTAAAATCTTAGAAGGTTAAATAAATTACAATGAGGCTCAACAGTTGGAAAACAGTTTGTCGTCTACTACGTCGAAATGTCATCTCATCAGAGAATGCACGGGATCCACACGCGCATTTGTTGACATGACAACCATGATAGCCTGAACACTGCAGGAGAGTTCACATTAAACAGCCTCGACCCCACAGAGCACACAGCACAAAAGAACAAGAGGCTGGAGACCTCACTTTTTCTATATCGGAAAGATTGAGACTCGTGCTAAAATAGCCTACTTGGCCTAGGGCAGCAATGTTGTAGAGCATATATTTGGTCAAGCTAACTTTTTGTTGTTCTTTTCTTTTCTTCTCTCAAAGCCTCTACAGGTGTTGTTTGCTGGGAGGCCACCCACAGAAAATACTATTCCACTACCCATGGTGCTTTGTTGTCAGGACAGAGGAGGCCAACCGCTGATTGAGCTGTACCAGTACTCGGTGCAGAAACCACAAAGCCTAATGTTTAAAACAAATCGCAACAAAACAAGAACCACTGACTAGTGACAAAAACAAATGTGTTTTGTGCTATCTGTATTTCAAATGATTCAATTATGTATGAAAACCTAGTAGGGCATTAAACTAATAACAATAAATCCTCTTTATACTGTACTTAGATTAGCGCTCTGTAGATTTTACTTGAGATGTACTGTACAAGGCTGCCATGTGGCGCTATCTCTGGTTCTTATTTTCAAATTTTTAATCCATGTTAATGTTTCTATAATTTAAAATTTTTGTAAGTGCCTTCTGTATTTTATGTCTTCAAATTTAACAACAAAAGACTTGATATGAATAAAGTGTATGTTAATGTCACATGACTTTCTTTCCAAGTTCGTTTCAGCTTATGTCATTTTTGAAATATTGAAATATGATTGAACTTCTGAAATGTAGGCCTTCTGCAGTGCAAATTTTAGTACAATGAATAAATGTTTACAGTTTTGTTCTGTATAGAACTGCAGCATGATGACTATGAAATGTAAGACTTTTTGAAGTTTGAAACACACCACACGGGATAGTTCACCAAAAATGAAAGAAAATTTCTGATTTGAACTGCTCAATTCTTATGTATTAGTTAACCTTAGTTAATGCATTAGTTAACATAAACTAACCATGAACAACACCTCTGTTCAGCATTAGTTCATCTTTGTTAACGTTAGTTAATATAAATCCATCTGTTCATGGTTTGTCCATACACACGGTGCATTATCGCTAACAAGATTTGAATGTTTAGTAAATGCTGAAATTAACATTAACAAATATAAATAAATAAATGCTTTATAAGCGCAGTTCATTCTTAGTTCATGTTAACTAATGTTGTTAACTAATGAAACCTTATTGTAAAGTGTTACCGATTAGTTTTCATGATCTTTAACTTTTCAACAGTAGTAGCTGTCTATGGAGGGACTGAAAGCTCTTGAGTTTATCGAAAAGATCTTAATTTGTGTTTTCTGAAGATGAAAGAAAGTCTTGTGGGTTAGGAACAACATGGCAGTGAGTAATTAATGAAAGAATTTTAGTTTTGGGTGAACTCAACCCTTTGTCCAGTTAAAGAAAATGCTTCATCGACTCAAAGAGGTAGTGTTGACCTGGAAAGATTTTAAAACTAAGAGTTACACAATAATATAAGGGCTACCTAAAAGTATAATAATTGTGCAATCATTTATTGTGATAATTATGTCATTTTAAATTGCACAGAATATAATAAAAGGTGAAAACTGAAGTTAGGCAAAAGAAGTTCAAACTATATGTTACTAAAAAAATGTTTGCCTAAAAAACAAGGGGTTGAAAAGATGCTGAGTTTCTAAAGTGATCAATTAGTTGATGCCTTCCTGCCTTGAGTTCGTCCTCCGAAGACAGCATTTAGTTTTATGACACAATACTGCAGCCTGCTTGTGAATATTTTAGTTTTAGAGATTTAATTAGGCCATATGTATAAATCACCAAGACAGATTATTTCTAGGCGGTATTAAACACAAGCTAATACAGAGCCAGCAAAGTTGTTGGCAATATTTTGTGTGGAATGGTGTCATTCTGAGCTTAATGTATTGACGTTACCTTTTCTGGTCAGAAAAAATCACATTTAGTGGCTTGTTATTTGCCAGATTTTTCAAACAGAGTTCCCCCTTCTTATCTTTATATTTGTAAAACCAAGAGGCGTGATCTAAATAACGAAAAATAGCACACGAAAGACATGTTTAAATGATAAAGAAAGATTGATTGCGTTACCTTCTTAGTTAGACGAGATCGGCAGATTAAACTTACACTACACGCCGTTTTTAATCGTTCTTCCTAACATGAGGTCTCAAATTTGTTGAGTGACTCGGATGTTAATTAACTGTCACCTCGAGCCAGTTATAGAAATGGGCGAGAAATTTGACATGGTTTCTTATCGCGAGATGTAAGGATAATTAAATGACTAATAATGTGCTAATGTTATCACATATGTGCTCATTCAAAAAAAAAAAAAAAAGTAACTGGGTGCCACTATCCACTTACGAGGACATATTTTGTGAATTTCTTGGCAGTGAATGACCTGTAAAGAGTATTTCAGGACTTCAGAGATACCATTTGTTTTGAGGTTTCAACAGATTTATTTGGTCGTAGTTATTTAAAATGTTTAAGTGATCTTCAAAATGTTTGTTATAAATTATAACAAACATTTTGAAGATCACTTAAACATTTTAAATAACTACGACCAAGGAGAAGTCGTCCTGTTGAAACCTCAAAACAAATGGTATCTCTGTAAAGTCCTGAAAGTACTCTTTTACAGGTCATTCACGCATAAAACTGCCAGAGAAATTCACTAAAATATGTCCTCGTAAGTGGATAGTGGCACCCAGTAAGTTACTTTTTTTTTTTTTTTTTTTGAATGAGCACATATGTGATAACATTAGCTTTTAATTATTAGTCATTTAATTATCCTTACATCTCGCGATAAGAAACCATGTCAAATTTCTCCGCCCATTTCTATAACTGGCTCGAGGTGACAGTTAATTAACATCCGAGTCACTCAACAAATTTGAGACCTCATGTTAGGAAGAACGATTAAAAAACGGCGTGTAGTGTAAGTTTAATCTGCCGATCCTCTCGTCTAACTAAGAAGGTAAGCAGCAATCTAATTTCTTTATCATTTAAACATGTCTTTCGTGTGTTTATTTTTTTCGTTATTTAGATCACGCCTCTTGGGTTTTACAAATATAAAGATAAGAAGGGGGAACTCTGTTTGAAAAAAATCTAGCAAATAACAAGCCACTAAATGTGATTTTTTTTTTCTGACCAGAAGGTGGCAGTCAATACATTAAGCTCAGAATGAACACCATTTCCACACAAAATGTACCAACAACTTTGCTTGGCTCTGTATTAGCTTGTGTTTAATACCGCCTAGAATAGTAATCTGGTATCTTGGTGATTTATATACAATGGCCTAATTAAATCCTCTAAAACTAAAATATTCACAAGCAAGACACAGTGGCTGTGTCATAAAACTAAATGCTGTCTTCGGAGGACGCACTCAAGGCAGGAAGGCATCAAGGGCCGTCCTAATTGATCACTTTAGGAAACTCAGCATCTTTTCGTAAACCCCTTTGTTTTTTAGGCAAACATTTTTTTTAGTAACATATAGTTTGAACTTCTTTTGCCTAACTTCCAGTTTTCACCTTTTTTATTATATTCTGTGCAATTTAAAATGACATAATTATCACAATAAATGATTGCACAATTATTATACTTTAGGTAGCCCTTATATTATTGTGTAACTCTTAGTTTTAAAAATCTTTCCAGGTCAACACTGCCCTCTTTGGGTCGGTAAGGAGCATTTTCTTTGCTTTGTGGCTTAAAGGGTTAGTTCACCCAAAACTAAAAATTCTTTCATTAATTACTCACTGCCATGTTGTTCCTAACCCATAAGACTTTCTTTCATCTTCAAAACACAAATTAAGATCTTTTCGATAAACTCAAGAGAGCTTTCAGTCCCTCCATAGACAGCTGCGCTACTGACACTTCGAAAAGTTAAGAGATCATGAAACTAATCGGTAACACTTACAATAAGGTTTCATTAGTTAACAACATTAGTTAACATGAACTAAGAATGAACTGCACTTATAAAGCATTTATTTATATTTGTTAATGTTAATTTCAACATTTACTAAAACATTCAAATCTTGTTAGCATTAATGCACTGGTACTAACATGGACAAACCATGAACAGATGGATTTATATTAACTAACGTTAACAAAGATGAACTAATGCTGAACAGAGGTGTTGTTCATGGTTAGTTTATGTTAACTAATGCATTAACTAAGGTTAACTAATACATAAGAATTGAGCAGTTCAGTCCAAATTTTCTTTTCATTTTTGGGTGAACTATCCCGTGTGGTGTGTTTCAAACTTCAAAAGAGTCTACATTTCATAGTCATCATGCACGAAGTTCTACTTAAGTACAGAACCAAAACTGTAAACATTTATTCATTGTACTAAAATTTGCACTGCAGAAGGCCTACATTTCAGAAGTTAGTTCAATCATATTTCAATATTTCAAAAAATGACATAAACAGAAACAGACTTGGAAAGAAAAGTCATGCTTGTTGACATTAACATACACTTTATTCATATCAAGTCTTTTTTTGTTGTTAAATTTGAAGACATAAAATTAAATACAGAAGGCACTTACAAAAAATTTTAAATTATAGAAACATTAACATGGATTAAAAATAATTTGAAAAATAAGAACCAGAGATAGCGCCACATGGCAGCCTTGTACAGTACATCTCAAGTAAAATCTACAGAGCGCTAATCTAAGTACAGTATAAAGAGGATTTATTGTTATTAGTTTAATGCCCTACTAGGTTTTCATACATAATTGAATCATTTGAAATACAGATAGCACAAAACACATTTGTTTTTGTCACTAGTCAGTGGTTCTTGTTTTTGTTGCGATTTGTTTTAAACATTAGGCTTTGTGGTTTCTGCACCGAAGGAGTACTGGTACAGCTCAATCAAGCGGTTGGCCTCCCTCTGTCCTGACAACAAAGCACCATGGGTAGTGGAATAGTATTTTCTGTGGGTGGCCTCCCCAGCAAACAACACCTGTAGAGGCTTTGGAGAGAAGAAAAGAAAAGAACAACAAAAAGTTAGCTTGACCAAATATATGCTCTACAACATTGCTGCCCTAGGGCCAAGTAGGCTATTTTTAGCACGAGTCTCAATCTTTCCGATATAGAAAAGTGAGGTCTCCAGCCTCTTGTTCTTTTTGTGCTGTGTGCTCTGTGGGGTCAGGCTGTTTAATGTGAACTCCTCCTGCAGTGTTCAGGGCTATCATGGTTGTCATGTCAACAAATGCACGTGTGGATCCCGTGCATTCCCTGATGTAGGATGACAGTTTACGACAGTAGTAGACGACAAAACTGTTTTCCAACTGTTGGAAAATTACCTCTCATTGTAATTTATTTAACCTTCTAAGGGGGGGGGGGGATTTTTTGAATTTTTTTTTTTCATGTCATTACATTGATTCGAGCATAAGAAACAAATGGGAAACATTTTTTGAAAAGTGATATTTTATTCATATCATATGTTATATGCTAGGTCCTTGTAAATGGACACCATAAAATATTTTTTCTTGGAGCAACATGTAGGGGGAGACTGGGTATCGTTGTAACACGTTGTACCACTACCAATTCCACAAATCACGGATAAGATAGGAGTCATATGACAGTTTCAGTTTCCTCTGGCTTCCTTTAAGATCCCACATAGAGGTTTTCCAGTTTGTGTTGCTATCTCTCCTGAAACTACAGCAGAAAAGCAAATTCTGAGGCAAGAAAGTAAATAAGAAATAACAAGATAATATTTTGTTTAGTACTTCTCCCATTGTAGATAATGTTGTATGAGTTGTGTCAGGTCAAAGTGTAGTTTCTTTAGTAAAGAATGGTGTATCAACCTCCTGCTAATTTCAATACATGAATGAATGAATGAATAGATAAATAAATAAATAATCTACTGAAATCATATAATCAAGGAACTTACAGTTTTTTTCAATTGCTAACAAGCATTGTTCAATACTGAAACCACATATTAAAAACTCTTCAAACAGTCTGCATTACCAAGATTCATTCATTTTGGCCAAACAGTTATTCTTACCTCCAAAACTCACTCATACCAACAAAACACATTATACATGTCTCAAATATAAGCTCGTTCCACCAATCACTAGCAACAAATTCCTTAATTAGGGTGGCTCTGATTTCATTGGAAACCTGTCTGTACCCAATCCTTCCACCTCTCTTCCCTCCTGTTACATTTTGCTCTCCCCTTCCCCTCTGTCCATGTCTTCTTATTTTTGTTCTTTGCTCTTTCCACTAATGTCATATGGCATTTTCTTCCACTCATCTCTTCTTCCTCTACTCACATTCCTACATACTCAGTTCTTCTTGTTTTTCCTACATCCTCAGCTCTACTTGCTTCTCCTACATCCTCAGCTCTCCATCTCCTCTTCCTATACCGTCTATTCCTTTCCCCTCATCTCTTTCTACCTCTTCTACTGTTCCTCGCTCTCTCAATATTACCCTTCCTCTATCTATCCTCTACAAAACTTCTCACTCTCACACCTCTTCCTTTTCCCATTCTTTATGTTTTGAGAACATTATGCATATGTTTTGTAATTTGTCTTAAATTAATGAAAACGCAATTGAATTACAAAGTGTTCAGATCACTGTGTTAATTGTTTTGAGAACAGTGATCTTGTGATTTTGTCATTAAATTCTTTCAATTACAAATGATGTGCTAACAAGTTTTGATTTGGTATTGACTTTGAAGTGCTACCTATTGCAATACAATATAGGGGAGACCGGGATGGTTGTAACACGGGTCAGTTGTAATAAACTCCAATCTGTCCAACCAGGAACTAGTTACAAATCACCTAATTCACTTCGCACATGCTAAATTTAGCCCTTATTCCATATGTGATAAAGTAGAGTTCTGTGGTAGACATGGCAGATGTTAGAGTGAAAAACTATTTTGAGGTAAGAAAGTAACTTTTTACTTCTTTTCATTTTTGTTATGGAAATTTCTGTTTTGTAGTTAAACTCACAAATTTAAATTATGTTTATTGTGTGTCTGTGTAGATATTTTCCATGCAAGTTGTTAGTGCTAATGTTTTAGTTGTTAGCTGTAAGGTGAGCTAGTTCATGGCTACATGACTCTGGGTTAGTTGTAACAACAAGACTCTGGGTTAGTTGTAACAATAATGAAATGTTAGTTCACTTAATTATGGTCAATTACTATGACTGAGAGTCTCAGAGTCACACACACACACACACACACACACACACACACACACACACACACACACACACACACACACACACACACACACACACACACACACACACAAACACACACACACACACACACACACACACACACACACACACATGTTGTGTTTCCATGTTTTATGGGGACATTCCATAGGCGTAATGCATTTTATACTGTATCCGTATTTTCTATCCCCCTACACTGCCCCTGCCCCTAAACCTACCCATCACAGGAGACATGCTGCATTTTTACATTAAAAAAAACATCACTTACTGTGATTTATAAGATGTTTTCCTCATGGGGACCAAAAAATTTCCCCACAAGGACAAGGATTTTGGATATTGCCATCTTTGTGGGGACATTTTGTCCCCATACCGTAGGGATTACCAGTCCACACACACACAGACACACAAACACACACACACACACACACACACACACACACACACACTTAAAGGTTTGGAGATTTTTAAATATATTTTTTGCTCATCAAAGTTGCATTTATTAGATAAAAAAATACAGTAAAAACAGTAATATTGTGCAATATTTTGTCCCCATACCGTAGGGATTACCAGTCCACACACACACACACACACACACACACACACACACACACACACACACACACACACACACACACATGTTCGAGTATTCGATTTCAATATTTTACTATGGCCAATACTATGACTGACTGTAACAAACATGCTTACACACAATGTTTGTGTTCAAGTTCAATTTATTATGGTCAATTACGATGACTGAGATGACTGATGATGACTAGTCAGTGTTGAATAAAAAGCTTTCAAAATATTTTTTTATCATAATCCTTATTTCATTATGTTATATCTCACCCCGGTGGATATCGTAATTTGTTACATCTCACCCCAGGGTATGTTACAACTGACCCAGACTTTGGGGTGAATTGTAACATTTCACTCCTCGTGTTTGAAACTAAACCATGCATTTTCTGTTTGTGTTGCAAAGATAATAGCCATCTCATTTAATAGCAGACACATGTGACTAGTTTGAATCACATTTTGAACACAATGGCTTAAAAGTACTCTAAGATATAGACAGAAATGTCAAAAATGTTACAACCATCCCCGGTCTCTCCCTAGTCACATATAGCAACGCTCTCCCACATATATAGCTATTGTAACTGCGCTTATTTCCGTCGTTGGTAGCAGTGGGTGGTTATAGACAAGAAATGTACAGTTTTCTACCATCTTGCTGATTAAGTTTCTTTAGTCTTTCGGCAACCCTCTAGCCTGAACCACTGTAGGCGACCCACGCTTACAAAATCGACTGAGAAAAACTGTAAGTCCCGGTGTCCTCTATTGAGGACATGTATGAAATCCATGCCCTGTTTTTGTAACATAAAGTCATATTTTGATTAGAAACCCCAGAATATTTTCCTGAGATGTTGATTTATAACCAGTGTTGGGGCTAGTTACTCAAAAAAGTAATATATTACATATTACATATTACTCTCAAAAATAGTAATGCCTTACTTTACTTTATTACTCCCTGGAGAAAGTAACTAGTTATATTACAAGTTATATTACTAGTTACATTTTTTTTCTTAATTACTCTATAATTGCCTGAGATGCATCAGATGGAGGGAGAACATACAAAGGAGGAGTGTTCTTTAGGGTCTTTATTATGCCAACAACAGACTGGCACTGTCTAGCACAAATAACTATGGTAACACTTTACAATAAGGTTGTATTAGTTAATGCATTAGTTAACATTAACTAATGATGAACTGCACTTATAAAGCATTTGTTTATCTTTGTTAATTTCAACATTTACTAATGCATTAATAAAATCTTGTTGACATTAGTTAATGCACTGTGAACTAACATGAACAGCTGTATTTTTATTAACTAGTGTTAACAAAGATTAACTAATGATGAACAGAGGTGTTATTCATGGTTAGTTTATGTTAACTAATGCGTTAACTAATATTAACTAATACAACCTTATTGTAAAGTGTTACCATAACTACAAACAACTGTACTTGTGCAATCAAGTACAAACAAGTATTAACTTCCTCAATGTTTAACAAACACCTCTGGTGCAAACAATCAATATATTTGATTGTCAATTTATAACAAGTCCAAAGATATATTAACTTCCTCAATGTTAAACTAAAACCATCTAGTGCAAAAAAATCAATTTGATTACAAGCGGTGGAGAGCAGCTATGTCCCCGGGCAGAGTGTGAACTTCACCGTCAAGTTATTTTCCTTCCGTTGAACATATTCAAAATAATTACTGAATCTCCACCCGTCGAAACTCGCTTTCTGTTGCTGGGAACCTTCCTCTGAAAAAGAGCTTGCCGTTGTTTACGCTTCCATTTTCCCCCATCTGTCTTTGAGGGGTGCCGCTCTGCTGCTGGCTGCCGGTTGTCGACCAATCGGTGATGGTAAATGATACCTCGTGCCAAACCCAGACCAATCACTGTTCCATTCACGCCCTCCTCCCCTTCCCTTCTGTTCTCTGTGTTGTGTGCCTTCCTTGTGTTTGATGAAGATGAAGGTGCTACTGGCAAATGTAACGCAAGTAACTAGCTCGGGAAAACTGTAATAATATTACCATTTTCAGACGAGTAATGCCTTACACTACCAGTTACTGAAAAAAGTAATATTATTACAGTAACGCGTTACTTTGTAACGCGTTACACCCAACACTGTTTATAACAAACATTTTGAAGATCACTTAAACATTTTAAATAACTACGACCAAGGAGAAGTCGTCCTGTTGAAACCTCAAAACAAATGGTATCTCTGTAAAGTCCTGAAAGTACTCTTTTACAGGTCATTCACGCATAAAACTGCCAGAGAAATTCACTAAAATATGTCCTCGTAAGTGGATAGTGGCACCCAGTAAGTTTTTTTTTTTTTTTTTTTTGAATGAGCACATATGTGATAACATTAGCTTTTAATTATTAGTCATTTAATTATCCTTACATCTCGCGATAAGAAACCATGTCAAATTTCTCCGCCCATTTCTATAACTGGCTCGAGGTGACAGTTAATTAACATCCGAGTCACTCAACAAATTTGAGACCTCATGTTAGGAAGAACGATTAAAAAACGGCGTGTAGTGTAAGTTTAATCTGCCGATCCTCTCGTCTAACTAAGAAGGTAAGCAGCAATCTAATTTCTTTATCATTTAAACATGTCTTTCGTGTGCAAGCTATTTTTTTCGTTATTTAGATCACGCCTCTTGGGTTTTACAAATATAAAGATAAGAAGGGGGAACTCTGTTTGAAAAAAATCTAGCAAATAACAAGCCACTAAATGTGATTTTTTTTTTCTGACCAGAAGGTGGCAGTCAATACATTAAGCTCAGAATGAACACCATTTCCACACAAAAATGTACCAACAACTTTGCTTGGCTCTGTATTAGCTTGTGTTTAATACCGCCTAGAATAGTAATCTGGTATCTTGGTGATTTATATACAATGGCCTAATTAAATCCTCTAAAACTAAAATATTCACAAGCAAGACACAGTGGCTGTGTCATAAAACTAAATGCTGTCTTCGGAGGACGCACTCAAGGCAGGAAGGCATCAAGGGCCGTCCTAATTGATCACTTTAGGAAACTCAGCATCTTTTCGTAAACCCCTTTGTTTTTTAGGCAAACATTTTTTTTAGTAACATATAGTTTGAACTTCTTTTGCCTAACTTCCAGTTTTCACCTTTTTTATTATATTCTGTGCAATTTAAAATGACATAATTATCACAATAAATGATTGCACAATTATTATACTTTAGGTAGCCCTTATATTATTGTGTAACTCTTAGTTTTAAAAATCTTTCCAGGTCAACACTGCCCTCTTTGGGTCGGTAAGGAGCATTTTCTTTGCTTTGTGGCTTAAAGGGTTAGTTCACCCAAAACTAAAAATTCTTTCATTAATTACTCACTGCCATGTTGTTCCTAACCCATAAGACTTTCTTTCATCTTCAAAACACAAATTAAGATCTTTTCGATAAACTCAAGAGAGCTTTCAGTCCCTCCATAGACAGCTGCGCTACTGACACTTCGAAAAGTTAAGAGATCATGAAACGAATCGGTAACACTTTACAATAAGGTTTCATTAGTTAACAACATTAGTTAACATGAACTAAGAATGAACTGCACTTATAAAGCATTTATTTATATTTGTTAATGTTAATTTCAACATTTACTAAAACATTCAAATCTTGTTAGCATTAATGCACCGTGTACTAACATGGACAAACCATGAACAGATGGATTTATATTAACTAACGTTAACAAAGATGAACTAATGCTGAACAGAGGTGTTGTTCATGGTTAGTTTATGTTAACTAATGCATTAACTAAGGTTAACTAATACATAAGAATTGAGCAGTTCAGTCCAAATTTTCTTTTCATTTTTGGGTGAACTATCCCGTGTGGTGTGTTTCAAACTTCAAAAAGAGTCTACATTTCATAGTCATCATGCACGAGTTCTACTTAAGTACAGAACCAAAACTGTAAACATTTATTCATTGTACTAAAATTTGCACTGCAGAAGGCCTACATTTCAGAAGTTAGTTCAATCATATTTCAATATTTCAAAAAATGACATAAACAGAAACAGACTTGGAAAGAAAAGTCATGCTTGTTGACATTAACATACACTTTATTCATATCAAGTCTTTTTTTGTTGTTAAATTTTGAAGACATAAAATTAAATACAGAAGGCACTTACAAAAAATTTTAAATTATAGAAACATTAACATGGATTAAAAATAATTTGAAAAATAAGAACCAGAGATAGCGCCACATGGCAGCCTTGTACAGTACATCTCAAGTAAAATCTACAGAGCGCTAATCTAAGTACAGTATAAAGAGGATTTATTGTTATTAGTTTAATGCCCCTACTAGGTTTTCATACATAATTGAATCATTTGAAATACAGATAGCACAAAACACATTTGTTTTTGTCACTAGTCAGTGGTTCTTGTTTTTGTTGCGATTTGTTTTAAACATTAGGCTTTGTGGTTTCTGCACCGAAGGAGTACTGGTACAGCTCAATCAAGCGGTTGGCCTCCCTCTGTCCTGACAACAAAGCACCATGGGTAGTGGAATAGTATTTTCTGTGGGTGGCCTCCCCAGCAAACAACACCTGTAGAGGCTTTGGAGAGAAGAAAAGAAAAGAACAACAAAAAGTTAGCTTGACCAAATATATGCTCTACAACATTGCTGCCCTAGGGCCAAGTAGGCTATTTTTAGCACGAGTCTCAATCTTTCCGATATAGAAAAGTGAGGTCTCCAGCCTCTTGTTCTTTTTGTGCTGTGTGCTCTGTGGGGTCAGGCTGTTCCTTTCAGACATTTAATTGGCCTGAGCATGTTTGTGTGAGTATATGTGTGTGCTTGTTTGGCCTGTGTACAACCCAACCTTCTCATCTGACTCAAATTTCAGTCTCAGCACTCCACAGCTCAATATGACACATTTAAAAAACCACTGCGCAAGCCACTTGGGTCAGCCTGACTTTAGAGCAGTCAAGGGAAATCCGAACAATGCCAAGAGGTGAAGGGGCCATGTAACGGGTTCTAAACCAGATTAAAATGTCTTTGAGTAAAATAATCTAAAATAATAGTCTGATTCCTTGGAAGGACACCTGCTGCATTAAAGGTGATCTTGGGTGGAGTAACTTCTTGTTGACGTTCGAAGTGTTGTCAAACAAAACAGAGGCTAGCTTGACCTCCTCCCTCCCAACTTTCGTTTCCAAAAACGGTAACTTTCAGAGTATTTTAGTAGCCATAGCAACCCACTCTCTGAACATAACCTGCTCCGGAGCAGCTCCAGGGACATGTTACATAATTAATTTAGTTATATTCATTTAGCTAAATTTGTTATGTAGTTACAGTTATATAATAAACAATATATATTAATTCTAAAGCACTATTATAACAAGGTAAGTTTTAAATGTTAATTTAATTAGAATATATTTATTTATTTTAATGTCATCTCACACATGGATCTACATTAAATTAATTAGCATCAAACAAACAATATAATCCTAATTTTCAGTGAATAAAGATGACTTATTAAACAAAAGATTGAAAAAAATGCTACAGGTGGCGATGTGCACTAAATAGGTTATGTAAACCGCCATTAAACAAAAGAAGAGGAGGAAGTAGAATGGTGCGCTTTTTCTTAGCGTCTGTTTCCATGGTTAATCATTGATTCGTTGCTCTGTTGAGAATGTCTTGTGTGTTAACCGGGATCATACTCTGAGTTGTCTAAACTTACTCACAGACTCGTTTTTGGAACCAGCATGCCTCGAGTAAGCAAGGTTTGGGTTAAAGGTGCAGTGTGTTTTAGCAGCATCTAGTGCTGAGGTTGTGAATTGCAGCACCCAATGGTTACCCCTCTCTTTCGGAGGACATAGAGAAGCTACGGGGGCCGACAAAGGACAAAAATGGTATCTCCAGATAGAGCAGAGAGTGACTAGTGTGACTGTCTGTTTAGGGCTACTGTACATGATGGTGCAAAATGGCGATTTCACTGTAAGGGGACCGGCGGTGTATATAAATGGAAATGGCTCATTCTAAGGTGATAAAAACATAATGGTACATCATGGTAAGGTCTTTATACCCCACTGAAAACATAGTTATGAATATTATATTGCATTTCTGTCAATAGATCCTCATAAATACTACACATTGAACCTTTAATCAACCAAGAGTTCAGGGTATATTTGATGGTAAGTCAACCTTGCTTTCTGGGTGTCCCACTCCGTGCAGTGCGCAGCCTCGCATGTCAAAACAAACACCACAAGGCTTCAGTGATGGTTTTATTTCACCTCTAGAGGCCACTCTCGTACTGTATAATGACAGCGGACCCTTCTCACCTGCTCCTGCAAAGGATGCAACCCGGAAAAACTAAGCGATTGTTCCGGCAAGTGTTGATTAACTGGCAAAAACTATCAATCGGTCGACCTCTAGTTGTTTCTGCTCCAAATATGAGTATCACTGGTTTTGAGTGTGTGCAGCTGGCAGCTAACAATGAACTCTTGCTTGTACTCATGTGCTGTATGTTCATTTGTTCTTCCTTGTTGTTAATTCGCCATCTTCATTTATTTTCTGCAAAGCAATATTTTGTTTTGCTATTGCTATCATAAAAAAAACATCCACGCTTGCATTGTGGGAGCGGAGCAATGAATGGAGGGGTGTGTTTGCTTGGCTTGGTTTCAAATATCAATAGTGTTCAACAACAATTCTCAGAAATCGCTTGCTGCACCTTTAAACTCAGTGGAAGGTTCAACTCACCGGAGCCTTAGTGTTCTTAATATAAGGCAATGGCTCAGCTAGCCTCTCCACATCTCTGCCGCTGGAGCCCACTTGAGTGAATGAGTAAGAACCCCGGATATAAGGGTTACTGCCCCACGAGGAGCGCAGGATCCGCCTTGGTTTAGGAATATTCTGGTTCCCTGATGGAAATATCAAACATATGACAATAAATGGACTATTGATTACTATACATTACTAATTGAGTAAATATGTGCTATGTAAAATGTGAAATGTTAATTTTACAGAGACTTTGTACAGGGATGTTTTATGCTGATCTGTGTTTTTTTAGTGGTATGGATTTAGTAGACATGTGTTGATTGATGAACAAGGGTAGTTAGTCTTAGGTCATTTAATTACAGAAATTAGGGGATCTTTCAATTATGAGTGATAAGGTGTGACCAAATCCAATTTCAGTACACTAATTATATATGATTGGGACAGATGGGAGGGGAACCTGGTGTGGCTCTGGATTAAAACAGACTGACCTAGTTAGGGAGCATTTCAGCCTGTTGGCGTAATCTACAGAGAATGTGTGCATTGACCCTTATGTCTGACTAAGTGTTCTGTCACGAAAAGGTTACAATGGAAGAGAAACCAGAGTTGTTTACAGTACAGTCTTTCACACAACCCTGGAAACTTTAGAGCTGTTGTCTAATTTACCCTGACTTTAACAGAGGTCCTTTTTTTGTCCTTATTTAACAGGTGCATGTGCTTTCTTGTCACTGAGAAATGTAACCTATAAGCATGACAAGATGACAACATTAACTCTTTCCCGCCAGCGTTTTGCCAGCCAGCGCCAGCATTTTGTATCATTTTCACAAACGTTTCATGGCCCAGAGAATATTTCGTTGTAGTGATATGTGAACATGCAATTTATCAAAAGGAAGAACAGAGCTGCTGCTTTTAATCAAAATTCTAGCTATGTGCATTCTTTTTTTCAGTTAATTCCTATGGAAGTTGAGTGTAACCAGCTGAACACCGGTAACACAGACTATCACAGCAAGCCCCAAAATAAACTAAGCCAGCCAACGCTCATCCCAGCCTTTAGGGCCAAAAGCTGAGAAAATAAATTTTTCTGTCAAAGACTTCGTCTGGATCAGATTCAGAACAATGATGAGTCGATCGAGTCAAAGATTCACAGTCCTATACCTCGGACTGGGTCAATTTCATTCAGTAACATGTTAATAATCATGTTATCTTACATATGCATCTGCTTACATATGCTATCGCTTGGTTCTGCTTTTTCTTCTTCGCATCTTTTGATTGGGAGATTCAGTACTCTTTCAGAATGTGTCATAGCGCCCCCTACCGTATAACAGTGAGAACATGGAAAGGCGGAAAATGCCATCATTGGCAGGAAAGAGTAAATGTAGCTAGTTAAATGTGCAAAACACTTCAATCTTTGTTTGGATGACAAACTTGATTAGATTAAATTGCTGAACCCAAATCTCCTGTCAGCTGGAAATTCTCTACCTTGATTGTTATCTAAGTGCAGCTCTCTCAGACATAACAACATGGGGGGTTATAAGAATGAGGGAAAGATAGTGAAGAGCTAAATTCATTAACAAAAGACCACTGTTTAATGTGTTGTTTGCATGATGACAAACTGCAAAAGACCTGTCAACAATAAGTCTTAGTGGTGGGAAACAGGGAGTCTGTAGAAGTGTAATTGTCTTGCTTTGTAACACGCTGATTAGAGATCAGTTTAAAGAGGATTTCACCCAAATACTAAGAATCTTGCATAGTATTGTGGAAACTTATAATAGGGTGTATAATTACAGTGAAATAATTCATGTTACACTTGCTGACCTGTGAACTGGCGTAGTAGTTCAGTGCATATCTCCGCCACAGTCTCGTCATCACACCTTTCCATGCGCAGAGCCTCTTCACCGCAGATCCAGCCACTCAACATGTGGCCATATCGCTCAGGCGGATACAGCACATCAAAGCTGCAGATCTTTCGATACCACAGCTCTTCTGGGTATGCCTGGCTCTCCAGTTGTGCCTCGTCCTCCCAAACAAACTGAATGCTGTTGCACTCTGGGCTCCAGAAGGGCTCTGCGAACTCCAGAAAGATCTTGTCGGTGGTACTAATGCCCAGTTTCTGGATGGCCTGTGCTTTGTCTTGTGGCAGGCCCGGGGAGAAGAGAATCTCATGAGCTTTCTTTAGGAACCCAAGAGAGGCCGTTACGATCACATGGTCTGCCAGCAGACACTCTGCGTCTTCACACTCCACACAGACCGGGGAAGGGCTGGGCCGTTGGTCCTGATTATGGTCAGCCTGGTTGTCAATTTCCTCTGCATCCTGGGAGCTGCAGTTCCAATGGATGCGGCGTACAGGCTTGCTAAGGCGGAGGACACGACTTGGGATGTCCTGAGCCAGGATCTCAACGACTTTAATGAAACCAACAGGAATGACATGGTGAGCGCCGGGAATCTCTGTCCACTCCCCAAACTCGCTTAGAGACACTTCATCCATGCTGGGGGAACTGCTTTCACAGCTTTCCACCTGAGGCACAAAAGAAGATATTAAGAAATAAATTGCGCATAAGCTTGTCTTACCAGCATCTTGCTTTTAAGGTACTTCTTGGCAATAAAAGTAAATATACGGAGTCAGATAATTGCCTAATCACTTTACGTATAGCTTTGCATAGCTTAATTTACTGCTTGCTAAACACCATTTACTATAAGGTTTCAAATGATATTGCTGTAAACAAACACAACCAGACATAGTCTAGCAGGCATATAGCCAACTGAGTGCTTTTTCTGGTCCTAGCCCTTCTTCCCATAACCTCTAGTGTTACAAGATGACATTCAATATCTGTCCTACTTTTACCTCAATAATCCAGAGCTTTTAGTACTATCACAACGTCTATGAATAGCCTGACCAAACATTAGTGTGAGACTTTTATAGAGAAGTTTAAATCATACAAATTGTGAATACAAGCCAATTGTGAGTCTAGGTTAAAGTGTGGGAAATTATTTAAAACTGCAGTATTGTTGGAATCCTCACCTCTGTGAGGAAAAGTCTACAGTTCTGCATTTCACAAGACAAACTTACTGTTGCAACAAAGTGGGAAGCATGCATGGTAGTAAAATTGACATCAATGTTGTTTTACATAGGTTAGGACACATGCAGTGTGTTTCATGTTGTCATAGATTTGCAATAAATTTGCATATGACAGGAATTCAGCTATTTCCTGTTCTGGCTTGTTACGAAGATGCAAATGTGATGCCACAGCTCTAGTTGCAAAATCTGATTTAGAGAGGAATATCTTGATTTTTAACTAGCCTATGAGTAAACAAACCATTATTTGCTTATGAAAAATCTCTCTTAAGACATTAATGCCTCGCCCACCTTGAGGTACTGTTGTAGCATAGATAACTTAAGTTTCTTGGTGCTCTCTGAGTCATAAGGATCGAGCATGATCTTCTTGCGCAACACATCTCGTGTGAAGATCCCCACACTGTTTTGACTCTCGGCTCCAACAGGCTTTCCGTTCTGGAAGAACTCTTGAGTCAGCTCGTACACCTGCTCAAAGGAGGTTGTTTGACAAGATTAAGAGAGAGAGATCCTAGAGTCAGATCATGATCATGGAGCTATCCTTACCACAAACAAGGGTTTTATTGCATTAGTTAAGCTGGGGCCACACTAAAAGATTTTTTCAATCTTATAAGAAATCATAGATTTAACCGTTTTGTTCCTCTAGTGTGTAGAGTGCCACGATGTGATCAGAAAAGCACTCCACACACAATAAAATTCCGTTCACAAACAACAGATAATGTGCATGATCTTTGCATCTGTGAATGCATTTCACCTGTGAACACGGGAAATCTCGCAAAGCCTCTCGTATCAAATGTAACTTTAAAGTAAACGAACATGGCAGACGACTGGCAAGAAGAAATGGTGAATGTAGTGTATGGACTGTTTTTTTACAGGAAATTCCATACACTTTATGGGGTGGGGGGAAGAAAAATGTTTAGATGAAGTTGTGGAGATGGTGTGAACATGGACTTTACATGTTACAGTCAGCTCGCTTTCTAATATTAGGTATTGTTTCGTTTCACGTGATAATCTCCAGAGCGTGGACGCGTTTGTCCTTCAGGTTCACCCCACACAATAGGATTTCTGACTCGAGATAGGGGCGGCTCCGTTGTTCTCCGATTCAGTCACTCTGTCACACCACAGGAAAATCTGATAAGATAATCTGTAGAACCATCATTATAATCGGGACTTTACCTAGGAATGTCGGAAGGGGAGAGTTCGGTCCAAAATCACCACGAATATCTTGTAGTGTGTACCCAGCATTAGTCTGGATGGAATACACTATGGTCAAAAATATTACTTTTGGGATAGTTTAACCAAAAATGTTAATTCTATCATCATTTACTCATTATTTTGTTTTTTCAAGACAAATGTTTTAATGTCAGTAAATCAAACTGTTTTGGTGACCATTGACTACTATCTGGAGAGAAAACTTTTTTTTTTTTTGGGTGAACTATCCTTTTAAGTGTCTCTCATTAACTAGCCAAAATATGTTGTGTTATCATGAAACTAGATGCA
The DNA here is from genome assembly GCA_023029165.1 of Gobiocypris rarus. Lineage (NCBI taxonomy): Eukaryota > Metazoa > Chordata > Actinopteri > Cypriniformes > Gobionidae > Gobiocypris > Gobiocypris rarus. The sequence continues at coordinate 38,222,901 of CM040914.1, forward strand.
AAATATAAGAAATATTAGTCCCAAGCAAAAGACACTGAGAACAGCAGCTCAGGATAAGGTAACAACCACAGAACAGATGCAATGCTCAATGCAAAGGATTTTTTTATACTGGCCCGGATCCTTCCCCACCCCACACCCCTATAAAACGCATGTGACCGCATTTGTAGTGGAAATGCTATCCATTCTGGAGTGGTGCCGGACTGCAGTAAAGCACTACATGCTCGTCATGTTAGCTGCTTAATACAAATGGAAGTAGAAATGCACCTTGGCAGACCACTTGTGATCATTAAAAACATGTTTTAATACCAGGTGAAAACAGGGCCATAATGTGTTAATTTTTTTAAGGCTTATAATTTACAAGTGCTTGCACCAAACCAGGCACTCAGCTCTCTTTCATCACCTCATTGTACAGGTCACTGAACTCCTCCACCAGATCCTTTGGGATCCGCTTGCCGTTGTTGGTCTGGTAGTGGGCCACACCATTCTTGGCGTAGAGGCTGATGCGACCCACACTCCTCTCCTCCTCAGTGGTGTGCTCCAGCAGCCCATTTTCCTCAGCCAGGTGGTAGATGGGGTTCCCATTTGCCCCATGTATCCAGGTTGCTCCGAGTTCCAAAGTGGTTTTACCTGTTGAGAGAGGGAGATACGGCACCTTGAAAAAGAAGCATTTTCTGATCTGAAAAAGGATGGTGATGATTTTGGATTTAGAAAGAATGAAAAGGAAGCTGTCATATGACAAAACGGTTGTTCTCACCGTGCTGAATGCTTTGCACTCTGCCTCCGATACGGTCTGAGGCTTCTAGCACCGTGACATTGGTGAAGCCGTTTTCCAAGAGGGTTTTGGTGGCGGCAAGGCCGGCCAAGCCCGCGCCAATAACTACTATTCGCGGTTGTCGATGTCTGCGTAGGGCTCTACTAAGAGGATCATCAGTGCTGTCTGAAGATATTTCGCAACTTTGCATGCCGTCCAAGCTCTTCTTCTAGGGAATCTGGGGAAGGGTGAGATGAGGAGAAACCATTAGAGCAAACACCAAACCCTCAAGCAAGACTAATAATAGAGATCATTCACAGGAAAAGAAAACATCAAAGATACAGAACTTTTCATCTTCGAGCATGTGGTTCAAAGGGCTGGCTGCAACAGTGTTTTTTTTTAAAGCACAACCTTAAATAACACTATTCACAAAATAAGGTGTCTTATCTCCAACCTCTTGTGTATGAGGTGAGAGCGATTATATCACCACTGCATGCTGAATAAGAATGCTGGTGAAGTGTAAGTTTGATTCTGGTTTTGTTTACACCTGGGGATACACCATCTGAGGATACCGTGTCGGACAGGGCAACAGACTCACAACAACAAAAATGTAAAAAATGTCAATCCATTACACAAGTGAATGGACAAGCTCTGTAGCTGTGAAAATGATTGCACTGTGACAGCCACAAGGAAATGAATGTGCTCCTCACATTTCCGTTCAGGCTTTTCAAGGTCTCACATAAACACACCAGCTTATGTGTGATAGCCAAAAGAAAAAAAAAGATGCACCTGATGTTGGACAGATATTGTTTTAAGGACCTGAATGTGGGAAGAGTGATATTGTTATAGATACAGAATGTTATTATGGTGGACCAAACGGAACTTTTACTGTAATCTTTCCTCACATCAGAGTGAAAGTAATGTACCACTCTGGATCCAGCAAGTGATGATCATACACAACCACTACACACACTCCTTATCTGTCAACATTGTTATTGTACCCAGTAGGCATAGACGCTCACGTGCAATGAGGAAGAGATTAACAACTGTGAATGATTATGATTTGAATGAATGAATTTGTGGCTACTATGCTCTCAGTACACACTACAATAACCTCCTGTTGGGAGTTTGCACAGGCCAAATTCTTCAACAGGGTTTGTTATCAGACTGCAGAAAGGACAGGAAGAGCTGCCTGCGGCTTTTCTGACACAATGCGTGGTATGGCTTAGTATGGCTCACTTAAATAGTACCAACCCGGTTGAGGTTTCAAGCGAGCTGTACCGATAATAAAATGTGACGTGTAAGCACTGCAGATCACTGATTGGTCAGAGAGAATCGTCACTACCAGTGTCATTGGATTCGTGACAGAAGTCACCAAACCCGCAAGAAACAAACTTCTTTGTCCTGCAGTGAAAAACGTCCACTATGGCAATTTGATTAATTCCCAGGATATGAATTCTTGATATCAACAATTACATTTTCACTAGGTAAAATGCTCATTTTTGATATCAACAATTCAACTTCAACTAGTAAAAACTCTTAATTATTGATATCAGTAATGGTATTTTCACTTGTGAAATGTCACCATATGCTACAATTCAAACTCAATTGTTGATAACAGGAATTCTCAGCATGTGACTTCAACTGAATTTAGCCACACATTTTAAGGCCTTGAATATAAGTCAGCTTTAAGTATGTTTTGTTAAATATATAATAATGTTTTGTTTGTTTTTCCTGGTTTCCACTAAATATTCTGCGGCGAAACACTTCCCAATAGATCTCGGAGTAGCGACGTTATTAGTGTAGTAGCGGTGTTGCGTGATCAGCCCGTGTATGAACTTGCGCTGTCTATTATTGCTCCGAACCGATAAACGGGCCTCACAGCTCAAACAAGTAAAGTTTTGTTTGCCTTTTGATGTTTCTCATATGTAACAGAAATGGCAGTTCTTATCATTTGGGCACTGTGATGGTCACACCAGTGCGACCTCTAACAAAATTGTCACACCAGCTGGACAAAAGGTTGAAAAATGCAACCATTTGATCGCAGTCTGGAGCACTGTACTCAGAGCTTCAGACACAGACATACAGTGAAACAAGCTGGAAATCTCTCAGTGTGTGGCCTACAGCTAAAAAAAAACATCTAGAATATAGAGAAGCTTCACGGCTGTATCCAAAATTACAGGGTGAAGGCCAGTTTTTTCCAAATTCTGGAAAAGATAGCCTAACTAAACAATTTTTTAGCTGACCGTACACTATTTTTGTAATTTCTTTCATGACTTAAAGAGGCTATATGCGTTTATACTGCTTTTAAAGCAGCTTTTGTAAAGTTAGTTAGTGGCAACAGTGATGGTATGGTAAGTCCCTGATTCTTGGATTAATGCTTGTCTAGTGAATGGGTCCCTTTAGTGAATCTGAGTGTGTGATGTCATCATGTAGGTCAAGGAGACATTTCCTGTTGAACTGAGAGAAGTAGTGAGGCATTTATCAATGACCCACAACCAGAAACTCCTATAGAAAGGACACTCTACAGCAGGGTTCCTCAAATCCGGTCCTGGAGGGCCACTGCCCTGCAGAGTTTTGTTACAACCCTTAATCAAACACACCTGAACAAGCTAGTAGTCAGGGTCTTCAGAGTTACAAGAAAAACCAAGAAAAATCTAATTGAGTTTGATCAGGGTTTGAGCTAAACTCTCCAATACAGTGGCCCCCCAGGACCGGATTTGAAGAACTCTGCTCTACAGGGAGGTGGAGAGGTTCTTTGACGGGGTCCTGAAATGGAAAGTTCTGGATAACCTCAGTGCAGCTGCAGGTCCTAACAACACCCGTTCCTTTCTTATGCAGGTGAAACAATGTGTGTGCAATGTTTAACAGACACACATCGTTGCTAAAACCAGGGGTCTTTAGTTCATGGAGCACATCAAAAGTTGCTGAAGGCATTAGAAACAGCTGTACCAAATAAAACAACTACAGACGTTCACTTTTTTTCAAGGCAATGGTCATGGTTGGGAGGGTTTGTGTATGAAACACTGTATGCATGAGAACGTCCTTGCCTTGTGGTACGTCTGGTTTCAAGGCAAAGGCATAAGGCCACATCTTATAAAGTCAAAATGAGGCCATAGCAGAAAATGAGATAAAAAGTATGTAAGGCATGGTTTCCATTGTTCTGATCCTCAAATAGTTGACCCATATAGGGCTTTTTCTTAAACTTGTTTTTTTGTTTTTTTCAACAAACACTTGTGTCCTGTGTTAGCATCAACTAGACGTTTTGGTGTTGAGTTAACGGTTGCCTCTTTCCCATTAATTGTACCTTTTGGATGTTTTCTCAGAAGTCTTATACAAAGATAATATGTTTGTGCCATTTCTGAACAAAGGGTGGTGCTTCTCCGTCTGGTGATTTTGACCTTATTCACAATGGGTTTTGTAATAAAACTAAACCAGAGACATTGCCTAACATAAAAGAGAAGTAGCTGATGTATCTGATGTATTCTCCCTTTTGAGCAACCTCAAATAGCACTAATCTTACTTCACTGTGGCTCAGATATTCTCTTGTTTTGCTGAACTACAGCCTGAAGCAATAGTACTTCTGCTTGATGAGATTTTTTCTTTTCACCTCCAGCCATCATGGACTTGAGTGTGATCCTTGTAGCAGTATAATAACCACACCACAGTTCCCGGCTCCTCACTTGCCGCAGATTAAGGTGTGGGCTTTGGGGAGGAACACACTCTACATGACCTAGAAATCATAACCTACATCCTCTATGATGCTTGTCACTCCACTCACACATTGTAAGACATGTATGTATATCAGCACTGTAAAGTTTTCCCCATATCCCACTCCATATCATCAGCATGGCAAATTAAAGAGTTAGTTCACCCAAAAATTAATTACTCACCATTCCAAACCCATAAGACCTTCATTCATCTTCGGAACACAAATAAATATATTTTTGATTAAATCTGAGAGCAACTGAATTACTACTTTCAAGGACATCATTAAAATCGTCCATGTGACTCCAGTGGTTCAACCTCAGGCCAGACTCTTATGCTGTTGACGTATTGTAAACATTGCAATGCTTCCAGATTGCTGGCTTACCATTGGCCGACACTGTTCACGCAAGTGCCACGACGCATGCGAACGATGCTATACTACGTCAACAGCGTTAGTGTCTGACACAGGCTAGAAGAAATGGTTGAATAAAGTCGTTATTTTTCTTAGTTTTTTGTGCACAAAAAGTATTCTCGCCGCTTCATGAAATTAAGGTTGAACCACTGCAGTCACATGGATTTTAACAATGTCTTTGCCTTTCTGGGCCTTGAAAGTGGCAATTAAATTGCTGTCTATGGAAGGGTCAGAGAGCTCTAGGATTTCATCAAAAAAAAATCTTTATTTCTGTTTTCCGAAGATGAACGAAGGTCTTACAGGCTTTGAACAACATGAGGGTGAGTAATTAATGACCGAATTAATTTTTCTTGTGTGAATTAACCCTTTAACGCAGATTGGAATTGTTAGTAAGACTTGCAGTTCAAATACAGGAATTGTCTTTTTCGAGAAGATATCCTTCACGAAGCTGGCAGAAGAATCGCTGATGGGATAGAGATCTTGTAGCTTACATGTTTCAAATACTAATTAATCAGTATCTTTCAATCTAGCCTAAATTAGCCTATTATTATTAGTATTATTATTATTAGGCTCATTTAAAAATCTATATAGCTTACGATAATAATAATAAAAAAATAGCTGTGCGTTCCTAAAACCCCGAAACACTGGGTAATTTGAGTTGAGATAGCCTAAGTGAAGTTTGGCTGCTGATAAAGTATCAGCACAAAGTGCGTCCATTGGAATCAGCGCTGCCACGTAACTATACTGTCACGGGCGAGTGGCCTCCAGTGATACGAAAATAAACGTCAACCTATGACATTTACCAAATACTTTATTTTAATTTGTATGAAATCAACCTTTACTGTATCTTGTTCAGCTGACTGAACATTTGTCATCATTTATGTCCCAAATATAACAGCACATTATAATAAGCAGCTGAATGAAAACTGAACTGACTGACAATGGACAATGCTTTCAAGAAAAAACAACGGAGGGAAAAAAACGAAAACCACCGAAAGAAACACGTTCTGTCCAATATGAAAACGCTGATCAGTCCAGCGAGTCAGTTTTGTTTACAATGTTTGACTGACCGTATCTCCGTTAACACGCATCATCAAAACACGCAATACTGTAACGGTAAAAACACACACATCATCATATTTACTATGGTCTTTACCTGACTTTATCGTCTTCAGCGTAAAGCGGAGAGCGATCCTCTGTTCTTTGTATAGCCTACTCGCAGCGTCTCGCTTTGTATTTATGTCTTGAAACCAGAAGCAGCCAGTTTAGCCGATGCCGCTGCCTCCTCGCTGAATAAATATGAGGATCTGTGACGTACCGCCACGAAATCAACACCGGCGCTCAGTCTTGGCGTGACTCACTGTTTGTCTCAGGGTCGTATGAGCTACACACAAAGCCCACCCTTCCTGTAGTGATGAACGAGTACAGCTGGTTTTGTTCAGTCTTGTTAGATTACGGCAAACAACCCAAATAGCCTGTTTGGATGAATCAATTAATTTTCAAATGATGTGTTCTAAGTAACATCAATACTTTTAAGTCGTAGCTGTCTGTGAGATGATGTCTACATGAGTTAATGATTCTGAAGTTATTAGCTATTATAATATGCAATTTCATTTAAATATGTCATGAATACTTTTATGATGAACATTTTCAGTTTATGAATATTTTCTGATGCCATAGCCTATAGCCTATAACCTAAAGAAAAAAATATATTTGACAGTGAAATATTAATTACTCAAAAAAATGTTTGCCTTAAAGGCACAATATGTAAGATTCTGTAAGATTAAAATATCCAAAAACGAATAAAACAATGTTATATGTTTTTTTGACTTGTGTACTTACATTATCCCAAATGTTTCCAAGAATGTTTAAATCCAGAGCAATAAGCCATTTTAATCAGGACACGGATCGTGTCCGTGCATCGCTTATCAATGACATCATACCCGCATTACCCTCGATTTCCGGTTATTTTGTAGAAACCATGGAAACACTAAAGATGTTTTAATATATTATGTGTTTTATTAGACAGGTGAGCAACTGTTTGGGTACATTCATCGACAGAAAACTAATCATTGTTATAGCTCAGTTAGACTTATTGTTTAAATCACTTTTTTTGTTTTACCATGCCTAAAATCGATCTAGTTTACTGCAGTGTGCAAGTGTCTCATAGTAGCCACCGAGCAAACACACAGAGTAGCGTTATAACATTATAGCATTATAACAGTAATATTATAAAGCAAAAGTGGAAGTGGTCATCTGTGGCATAATAAAAGCTCAGCGAAATCAAGCCGTCATCAAACTATGCCTTTGTTTTGAACAAACGGCGAACAAATTACGTGTTGTGGCTTTAAATGTTTGATTGTTTTTAAATAATGGATAGGTTAGTACATGTGTATTCAAGGTGTATTAGTATAGTATAATATATATTTTATACCAGTCTTTTCATTATTATTTTTGGCACACAGTGATATAAAGTCAGTTCTTATGACAATACTCAGTATACAAGAAAAAGAAAATTCCATAAAAGCAGGGTTCTATTGAATTGATTGTATTATACTGTTATAGACTTATATTCATCTGTTCATGTCTCTCAATACATGTGGGGTTATTTCTGATCATTCAATTTCCTAAAGACTATTGTGACCCAACTGCATGATGGAATCCACAGACCGAAATGTACTAGATGTATTTATTACAAAGATGAAATGCAACCTTTGAGACTAATTTAATCAAGTGGCAATCTTATTTTAATGCATATTTGTATTTTCAAATGGATCAATCCAATCAGACTTGCATTCATTTCTCTAGCTCTCATCTCTTATTGTTCTAAAATAAACAGTTTAGCAGATTCACAACTTTCCTTTTTTTTAGGTTAATCTGTGATGAGTTTATGGTTAGGGGATATAATCTTATATTTGTGTTATTTGGTCATGAAGTTTCCTAAATCCCATCTCTTTAGGATAGTTCCTGCTGTCCTAATGCAAACTACAAACTACTTTCATCAAATTACGTATAGGTACCAATGGAACACTGTGTCCTTGTTGTGACAAAATGTTGGTTACCCATTTTGTCATGTCTCTACAATATGATTCATTCTTAATTATTTATCTCACATGCAAGTAAAATATGATAATGATTTAGTTCTGGATGCTTTTATCTAATAATTTTATACACAAAGTACTGTAGTCTATTCTTTGTACATCAGGGTTTTTTTTTCTTCTCAATTTTCATATTATTATTATTTTTTTTTAACAAAATTAATGTTTATCCTTGACATATAGTTCAGCATTCACATGCAAAAGAGAAGGAATTCTTGTGCTTGTTTAGTACAGAATAAAGATATGCTTGGAAAAAGCAAATCTCACATTTTAAAAACTTACAATGTTCATCAACCAATTCATGGTAGAATTATATGGTTTACAATTGAAGGATATTTGTATTAGAAAACTTGATTTGATAAAGGCCTAGACTGTTCCAGTGACATGTGATTTAAAGGACCGCTTTTTGCAGGGTTTGGGTAAAAAAAAAAAAAGCACAAGAGGATTAGCATTGGCCAGTACGTTTCTGAGATGTAGTCTCAGGAGAATAAACTAAATCTCATTCATGAATGGGTGCCAAAGCACAACTCATTACAATTAAAACACTGAGGATTAGAAGCGTTCCATTTGGGAATTAGAAAAATCCCAGATATAGTTTTGTTTTTGTTTGTTTTTTAAGTCCAATGTCGGCCTGTTTTATGATTGTTTTATTATATACATTGTAAACCCAAATAAGTTGGCAAAACTCAAAACAACTGTGGCAGTCAGTTGCCTTTTTTTTTTTTTTTTTTTTTAGATAAGAAGTTTAAGCAAGCAGAACCGGCAGATTTGTATTTTGTAATTATACATTTTAATTGTTCTTAACTTGAAGTGTTTAAGCACTAATTCATACATTTAACTTAACATTTTCATGAAACCTTAACGTGAACATTTTTATTAGTATAAACTTAGTATAACATTAGCATAACAAAACAGTAATCACTACTAAATCTCCAACTTAACATTATAAAACATTACTTTTTATCATTTGCTCTCCCTTTCATGTGCCATGGAAAGTCAAATAGAAATCCCAGCCCAGATTCAGTTAAACTTCAATTTGTCTGAAATAATTTCATAAAACTCAAAACAATAACAAAGTTCAGTTTTTAAAATATTTCAGTTCTGTGAAGTTGAAAGAAAAAGAAAAGGCTAAATACTCATAAAAGTTCATTTGATTGGTTTAATTTGTTTAATTTGTTTAATTTAAGCTGTCCTACTAATTATTTTTAGTGTTATGGTTTACAGTATAATTTGGGTTATTAAAAGGTTTATTTGACTTAGTTTTATGAAATTCTGTTGGTATCACTTTAGAAATAGGGAACACATTCACTGTTAACTATGAGTTTTCCCTCAATAAACTCCTAATTACTGCTTATTGATAGTAAGTAAGGTTGTAGTGGTTACGTTTGTGTGGAGATGTAGAATATGGTCATGCAGAATAAGTATAATAAACAGACAATATGTTAGTAATATGCAATGTCATAAGCAACAAGTTAACAGTGAATATGTGTTCCCTAAGTGTTACCATTTTGTTTTATATTTATTCAGGGTGGGAAAACCGGGTGGAGCATAAGTGGTTGTTGACATTATAATCTTCCAATTTAAAAGCTGGTCAAATTCCTCTGTTTTGAAAACACTGCATACACCTCATTAACATTTTCTGTTTGTTTTGAGAAAAGCCATTTGTGTTTTACTCAAATACACAGATAAGCATCTCAGACAAGCTTCTTGTGCGGTTTTGTAAATTCTCCAAATTAGTGTTGACTGGGTGGAAAATCCACTGACGAGTCTGTTTAATTACACACAAACACATGCATTTGTGCAGGCTTGATTACCCATAAACATAATGAATCTTTCTAATCTCTGAGAAGTCACCCATTTTGAGTCTCCTTATTGCTGAAAGTAAGGACTCAGTCAGACACATGTAAAACACTGTGACACTGGTTTCAGTAACACATGGGCTGCACTTTGTATCTGTTATCTTGATTGTTTCAAAGCAAGCTTGGCCACATACAAAGGCAGCCATTATAAGGCCTGCACGTGAATGGACACAAGCCTTGTGAATAAGTGGAACAAAGTGGAATGTGGTAAAAGGCCTTCGCCAATGGACCGGTCAACTAGAATGGCTCTTCTGTTGGTGACTTCAGTGGGGTGCATAGCCTGCACATTGTCAATTCTGCCCGCCTAGCCTCAGTTTTCTCTAGCAGTCCAATTGGCATTGGCCATGTGCCTCAACAATACAAAAGAGAAGGAAGAAAGTGTCTTTTCATGAATGGGAGGAGAACGCAAGCACAGGAACTGGGTGGACTTCTCATCAGGCAGCTTCAAATTGGATTTTGGCAGTGGTTACCTTGTGGGCTGAACTAAGATTTTGTGTTGGTTTACTTATTAAAGAGGACATATTTAGCTTTATTCCCCCTTTAGTGTTTAATGTTGCTGTTTGAGCATTAAAAATGAATGTTTTCCCTATAACAGTAAGCTCTGTTTCTGTAATCTCTGAAACACATCGACTGTAGTCTTGAGTTTTCTTCTGGGAACGTACATGTCACAATATCCCTCATTTAAATAATTCCTGCCAAAGACAAATGCAAAAAAAAAAATGGGAGGAGGCCTGCTTGAGTTGCATTAGTAGTGATGAAACCATAGACCGTAAAAATAAAAAATATGGATGTAGTGTCCGTGACGTCATCCGTAGGTTTCCAAAGACATTCAGGCATTTCAACATAGGGCTCGATGAGATTCTGCTCCCTTTTGGAGCCAATAGATGAATTGCAGTTTCCATGTTGGCTTCAAGAGAGACAGCGGAAGGTTGCGGCTTGGTTAAAACTTGAGGGGCCTGAAGTAAACCTGCTTTTTTACAAGTGTTTTACCTGTATTTTGAATTTTGGACTTCATTGCATTGTGTTTTGGATTTAACATAAATGTCTGTAAAACTACTGGATAATGTCCTGGGAATAAGCTGCCAGTAGCCTACTTTTTCTGTTATGTTATCAAATAAAAATTTTACATTGTGGAACTAAACAAGGGTCCGTTTCCTCGAAAAGCATAGTTAGCCAACTAAGGTTGCACGTTCCGTCATTATCAGCATATTTCAACGAGTCGGTGTTTCCCAAAACCATAGTTCCAATGAACATTCGCAAACAGCTTCAGAAAGATGTGTGGTTGGAACGACAGCTCTCGACCTGTGGTTAGAAGCATAGTTTCTTGTTTGTATGACATGTGGACTTAACAAATCCTTATCTTGAGCAAAATAAGCAAGCTGACATTCAGTACAATCTCTATCTTTTATTAAGAATACATACAAATGTCATTCACGTCTCTTAGTTCGTCAAGAGATTTAAAGCACCGTTTTTGAAGAGTGTGCATGTGCATACGTGCTCTAGTACGTAAAGAAATAAAGCAAAATAATAATCTCAAACAGATTCATTAAAATAAGTTATTACTCCACCATGTGCGTGACATCACAGTACGTCAATAGCGCAGTATTTTTGTGTTATTTAAAGGGTGCGTTAAAAAATGTGCTTCATTTAGTAACATCTAAAATAATTGGTTTTATTTTTGCTTATTCAAGATCATCACAACCAGAGGTTACACAAAATAAAAAAATAAATAAAAAACTTCTACAATTTTTAGAGTAGAGTTTTGTTTACTTAACCATAGAAAAGATGAAAAATCTATATTTATTGTGTGTGAAAAAGCATGACTGAGACAAACATAGCCAGCGGTAACATGCTGTACCTAAGTGAGGGGAATTTTAATTGACTGCATATAAAGAATCTGTTCTCTGCGACAAGAATGAAAGAGTTTCAGTCTGACCAGGCAAGCCAAGACAGACATCGCTGCCTGCACTCATTCGCTTTCTCACTCTTGCTTCCTCACCAGCTCTTTTGTATGCTTTCCCTCACAGCTCTGGTTGCGCAACACTCTTGGCTGGAGAGATGGGTTTCTCTTCATTGTGGTTATGTGACACAGTGCTCTGTTACCATGCGTTACGGGTAAATCTAATTTTCCAGTGTACTGTAACTCACCGGGGCCGCACACCCTCCCACTTTAAGCTGCTTACATAAAGACTTAACAATGAAAGAACAAATCAGTTGTTTACGAACCTGAAACTACATTTTGTGCTCAAGGCATTTTTCTGTCTTCAGTGCACACATATAAATGGTATTTGTGGTTTGTAAAATATGATGAAATTCCTGTTATCCTAATTAAAGAAATAAAAATTGTTGGTGGTTTATAGGGATGCACCAAAATCAAAATTCTTGGCCAAAAGTGAAAAAGAGGAAACCAAGGCCGAAAGCCGAAAACCAAAACACTGAAAGAAATTATGCCAATTAATAGTACCATTGCATTTATGGAAATGACTGTGTAACTTTACTAAAAATCAAGGCATTGCAATTGCATAAATTAATATTAAAGTTTCAAATAATAAATCAATTACAAATTATGCAAATATTTATTTAGAACATTACAACAATGCACAGTATAAAATAAAATTTAAACAATTTTTTTTTTTAACTTGACCTCACTCATGTGTACATTAAATAATAATGTACAGGCCTACTGGCCTGCTGAAAGGTACAGAAATTTAATAAAGTAATCAAACATAAAATAATTGCATATTTATCCGTTTAAATTAAAGATTAATCCTTATTAAACTTACAAAAGCTGTTCAATCAAGAACAGTGAGTGATGTCCTTGTCTTTTGTTGACATTAAACAGACAGCAGTGAAGGCTACTGCCCCTTTAAGACCTAATGCACAGAAATGCGTTGTCTTTCTCGACTGTATATGATAAAGTAAGTTCACTTAAGCCATAAATAGACTATGTCTGCAAGGATACTCATCAAGATGGACATGTTGACATACTTTTTGTGTGAGTTTGTCCGTTCAAGTGCAAGACTTGAAAGAGAACTCAATATTTGCGCTGTGAGACGAGTGCGCGCTTTCGGATGAGTGCACAGAGACTTCTCACAACGCGTGAGTTCTCATTCGCATCTTCTACACCCGGTGATGACGGCGAAAACGACTGGTCAAATTCGAACATACGGCAGCACTCGCATGCATTGAACAAAGTTTACAAAGAGAGACCTTTTTGGCCACGTTTTTTTCTTTTATTATCGCTGTTGTTATAGTGTATCACTGAGGAGCCAGCACATGTATCCATCAACAGAAACATAAACAAAGCATTATTTTCAATAATACCCTTTTGGGCCATTTTCGGGCCATCCCTAGTGGTTTACTCTTACAGGGATAGTTCACCCAAAAATGAAAATTTGGTGTTTATCTACTTACCCCCAGGGCATCCAAAATGTAGGTGTATTTGTTTCTTCAGTAGAACACAAATGAAGATTTTTAACTCCAACAGTTGCAGTCTGTCAGTCGTATAATGCATGTCAATGGTAACAGATGAAAGTATGAGAACTATGAGAGTAAAAAACAAAACATACACATATGAATCCATATTAAACCCTGCGGCTCATGACGACACATTGATCTCTTTAGACATAATGGTTGGAGTTAAAAATCTTAATTTGTGTTCTACTGAAGAAACAAATACACCTACATTTTGGATGCCCTGGGGGTAAGTAGATAAACACCAAATTTTCATTTTTGGGTGAACTATCCCTGTAAGAGTAAACCACTAGGGATGACACTACAATAATATCAAAGTGAATGCTTTAGGATATACACCAATGAAGTGGTCTTGATGTTGAACATCGGAAGCATCCTCTTCTTCAACTAGCCATCATGTTCCTTGTGCTTTCCGCCCTGTTATTCTTAGGCTATGTGGTACTCTGGGTGAAGTGACTGCACACGTCTGTCCTTCTGTCCTGTCTCACTTTGGGTGTGTCTGTAATAACATGCCCCATATCCTCCTGTCTGAATCATAGGAAGGAAGCCTGTGACAATGATGGACCTAAACAATTCATGCATCCTCCTTGCAGGTCTTTCCTCAGATTGGGAAAGACATGACCGGAGAGGGTGGGATGGACTTGATTACCTTCATCTGTCTTAAGTCTCTGTGGGGGACATGGGAGACAGGTATATTTTGAAAATGTTTACTCTGGTGAGTTCAAAGAACCTCTGCATATCAGGAAACCAGTTCAGGGTTGTTATTTTTTATAAGCATATTTTTGTGGTTTAATATTAGGGATCAAGATAGTGTCTGGGAAGTTTTAGGTAATCTTTATTTTCAATTGGATTTAATATGGATGTTTCCCTTCATGGGCAGTCTTATGTCCCAGGGTTGGATTTTTATTAAAATAAACACATTTGAACTTAAAAAAAATAAAAAATAAATGTATAGTATGTATATATATATATATATATATATATATATATATATATATATATATATATATATATATATATATATATATATATATATATATATATATATATATATATATATATATATATATATATATATATATATATATATATATATATATATATATATATATAATATGATCCTTCAGAAATCATTCCAATATGCTAATTATTCTAGAAAAATAAAAATAAATTATTACAAACTTTTGACCAGAAGTGTGTATGTAAATATTTTTGCAAACGGAAATAATTTATATACCTATTTTAATTACCACTGTCACACAGTCCAACCCAACAAACACTATTCCTCTAATAACATTTTTCAAAAGTTGTTCAATGTGTATGTTTGAGATGCATAACATACTGGCAATGAAATTATCCCCCAAATGTTTTAATAATCATTTATTTTCATTGCAGAATGTTGCTAAACACAATAGATGTGGTTAAAAAATCGTTTTGCACCATTCCAAAAACAAACAAAAAAACTAAAGGGCTAACCAAGACTTGTCGTTTAGCTCAAGTAGATAGCAGACCAAATCTAAATATCTAATGGTTCCATGTCACCTAACTGATATTAATATCTACAGCTGCCCAAAAACACAATACAGTAAAAGGTACCTAAAAGGTATCTATTAGCAATTTGATTTATCACCAATATGGAAACATGGTAGTTGATATCACAAATCAGCAGAGTGCTGTAATACTAGCAGAGATGGTTCCCTTCCAGTTTTCTTACAGTGGAACACTTGACCTTCACAACAAATAGATCACTCTCCCACAAAGTCAAACTGTGAAAATACAGTCGTATTACCCACTGATATCAAATATGTACTCATGTGTCAGTAAATAAACATTTGATACCAAGTACTTTGAAAAGAAGGGGTTGTTATCTCTTTTATCAAAAACAACAAAACCAGTGGAGAGGGTAATTGTGGACAGTTATTAACGTCAGAGGCTACAGGTTCACACTGTTCTTGCCCCCACCCCGCGCCTCTATAGAATGCTGTAAAATGATACTCCATCAGCTGGGTTAGTCAGCATACCTTCACTGCCAGACAGTCAGAACCCGACTGAGAGACGGGGATCATGTTATACACAAACACACTCACACCCGCAGAAGGCTGAAGTTAGTGATGAATTTAAGTCACAGTGAAATCAAAAGTAAAATTTGTATACAGTATGTATACATATGCATATATATATATGTTTATGTATACATACTGATCAGGCAAAACATTATGAACTTATATTGTGTTAGTCCCCCTTTAAGCATGGACACCATTAGACCCCTGAAGGTGTGCTGTGGTATCTGGCACCAAGATGTTAGCAGCAGATCCTTTAAGTCCTGTAAGTTGCGAGGTGGGACCTCCATGGATCGGACTTCTTTGTTCAGCAAATCCCACAGATCATGGATCATTTGGAACGAGACTTGGGTAATTTGGAGGCCAAGTCAACACCTCAAACTCGTTGTTGAGCTCCTCAAACCATTCCTGAACTATTTTATTTCTTTGTGGCAGGGCACATTATCCTGCTAAAAGAGCCCGCAGCCACCAGGGAATATCGTTTCTATGAAATGGTGTACATGGTCTGCATCAATGTTTAAATAGGTGGTACGTGTCAAAGTAACATCCACATGGACGGCAGGACCCAAGGTTTCCCAACAGAACATTGCCCAAAGCATCACACAGCCTCTGCCAGCTTGTCTTCGTCCCATAGTGCATCCTGGTGCCATGTGTTCCCCAGGTAAGTGACGCACCGACCATCCGTGATGTTAAAGATAATGTGATTCATCAGACCAGGCCACCTTCTTCCATTGCTTCCTAGTCCAGGTCTGAGGCTCATGTGCCCACTTTTGGTGCTTTCGGCGGTGAACAGGGGTCAGTATAGGCACCCTGACTGGTCTGCAGCTATGCAGCCCCATACGCAACAAACTGCGATGCACTGTGTATTCCAGGGCCGTGCACAGGGGGGTGGCCCGGTGACTAGAGCCACTGCCCCTCTGCCCTAATTGGCTGAGGTGCCCCTCTTGCCCCCTTCCCTTCCTTACCCTCAGAGGATTCCCATAAAAGTGTTCTGTTCCGCTAAAAATCCACTAATTCCGCTAATCCGCTCCGTGTTTTCCCGCAGCATCACTGACACTCTGTGGCCGCTCTCAGTTCCTCAGGTAAATTACAAACCACAATCCACATTACAGACAGTGATTGATCCACGGAATTAGTCATTTGGTAGTTTGTTTTTGTATTTCTGTCAGTAATGTTTTGCTCTGGTCTTCTAATAGTGCTAACAACTTGTGCAAAATATTCACGTTCTGGAAGATAATTGTCTTATCAAATTATTGTACTTGTTCTGATCTAATATAAATAACACAACATTTGCTCTTATCAGCACACTTTGTAGACTTAAAACAATGACTTAAGAAAAGAGAAGACCAATGGACTCAAAAAGGGAGGCTAAAGCCCATTAAA
This sequence comes from Gobiocypris rarus, assembly GCA_023029165.1. Taxonomy (NCBI): domain Eukaryota; kingdom Metazoa; phylum Chordata; class Actinopteri; order Cypriniformes; family Gobionidae; genus Gobiocypris; species Gobiocypris rarus. Next base: position 38,239,646 of record CM040914.1, read on the forward strand.
AATTGCAAATATTGATTCAAGTCTCCAGCATATCAGCGGGTAAATCATCATATAGAATATTTAGACAGTTTGTCACTCTTTAACGCCTATAAAGTATATTTCCCATTATAATAAATTTTCTGAGTTAATATCTATAACATCATATTTATGATATTTAATTAAAACCATGTTAATAGTATATACAATTAAAAAAGGTAAAATACAATAAATGTTCTACATTAGTTTTATCATAGGGTACAATGGGGCTAAAGGCACCCCCTAAGAAAAATGTGCTTTTTAATCATGTCTAAGTTAATACTTGTTTTAAAAAAATCTTGTTAGCAAAGTTTGTACTATGTACTATGTTTATTTTGATAAATAAAACAATTAATTATTGTTCAATAAATATTAAAATATGTTAATATAAAAATATATTATCAAAAATACATAAACTATTGTTTTAAAGTAAAGATTCTGAAAGCATTGAATGAGATCCCATAATAATTTAATAAAGCTTTACAGTAGGCTAAAAATATTTTTTATTATATGATGATTATTATCATATTTTAAAATCTGATGGTTTCATTATAAATATGGTGATTATATCTAAGGTGGACACCCAACTTAATATATTATATTACAATCTGAGTCTGACCATGTCATGTCAACACGTGTGAAAGTCAGCTGCTGTTTATGATCATGTTAAATATGATGCCTTTTACCCCAAACACCACTTTTACATATTCTTCCGTTATTGAAAAACTTGCTTTATTTATTTTGAACAAAACTGACAATCATTAACAAGACCTTTGTCTACAAAATATATTTAATAATTTAAGCGATTCTTATCTACATTTTAAATAGCATTAAATATAAGATCATCAAATTTGCGCAGAATCAACCTTTTAGAAGCATAATTACAAAAACATAAATTGAATTAGCACTAAAGCCTAACAATTGTATTTACAATATGATTGTAAAAGGTTTGTTATTCATTCTCTATGTTAAGATGATACTCAACCCCGTTATAGTGCCCCTTTTTTTGGTTTTTGTCCACTGCCCCTCAAAATGTCTGTGCACGGCCCTGGTGTATTCTGACACCTTTCAATCAGAACTAGCATTAGCTTCTTGAGCAATTTGAGCTACAGTAGCTCGTCTGTTTGATCGAACCACACAGCCAACCTTCTCAACCCATGTGCATCAATGAGCCTTGGCATTTGTCAAACTCGCTCAAATCCTTACTCTTGCCCATTTTTCCTGGTTCTAACACATCCTCTTTGAGGACAAAATGTTCACTTGCTGCCTAATATACAGTATCTCACCCACCAACAGTCCTGCCCTACATTTTTTCCTTGTTATGGAAGCCGTTTCACTGAGAAAAGAAAAAAATAACATTGGACCCAAATAAACACACACACACACACACACACACACACACACACACACACACACACACACACACACACACACACACACACACACACACACACACACACACAAAAAGATATTGAGACAAAATAACTTTTGAAAAATGTTTTGTTCCACAGAACATTTGCAACCACATGAGGGTGAATAAATCCCTACAGAATTTGAACTATTCTTTTAGGCTCAAAAGAACACAAAAAGACACTCTAGAATCTGGATTTAGTGGATTCATGTTTAAAGAACATTTGTTCTGGGAGATTTCAGACATTCATTTTACATTATATGTGTAATCATACAAAAACAGTGGAAATACATTGGCCAAATTCCAGTGGGTTTAATTATAATTCCAGTGTTTAAAAGAAAAAAAGGAATCCCTCTACATTTTTTTTTTTTTTCTTTTACAGTATCTATAAAATAGCCAGCATTGTTATAAATAAAAATAATTTTAATCAGTGTGCCGTTCTAACCATTGTTTCAGATTTGTTGGTTGGACCCCTTGCATTTACTTATTTTACAATGATCTAAGACACAACCTGCTGGTCCTTTTCCAGTAATGAATATTAGTATGTGTTTGGTATTGCTGGGGCTGGTCTCAGATCTGTGCATAATAACCACACTCACCCAGAACTGATGATTTCATATTGTCATTCATATTTTCTGTCTGTCACATAGCAGATGGGCCAACAGCTGTGCATCTCACAGATAACATGCTGTTATTCTCCAGCAAGCCGAGATTTCCAAACAGTCTCAGATGACCGAGGAAAGCACACTGCAGATGTACAGGTTATCACTAACTAATTTTCAGTCCCAAAAGTTCTAGTGGATTATAAACAAGGGGGAACAAACACCCCTTGTTTTTTTTTTTTGTGTGTGTGTGTGTCTTATATATAAATATTTTTGGATAAAAATGTAACGTCGTAATGTAAAAATGAATGTTGATAATGTAACCTTCTCCATTTATACACTTAATATGCAATTTTATATTATCTATTTGAAAGAACTAAAAGAGCAGTCTCATGTCTATCCTGTATTGTTCAGCTGGTCAGGGCTGACGTGGGATTTGGATAGTAATTTGTATTAGAGAAGTTTAGAGAGAGGAATTACAGTAATCTAATTAAACTGTTTTAGATGTTAATTAGTAGCTAGTAATGAATTACTTTTAGAGCAACTTACCCAACACTGTATATTATATAGATAGTAACTGATTACATGAAATAATTATGTAATCAGAAAAAAAAAAAAAGCAATTGTAATTGGATCGTATCATGTTTTGAAATTCTCAATCACATTTTTATTGATTACATGATTGCATATTCATTGATTGTCCCTAAATCTTCTTTTTCTTTTCTTTGGCTATAATTTCATGGAAAACTGTGCGATGCGTATTAATGATTTTATTAATCTTTAGCTTTTCATGAACTCACTAACCCCCTGCAGTTAATTCACAAACCACAGTTTGGGAAACCCAATGTAATGTAATGTTTAGTATGTTATGCTCGTGCCTCCGGCCTCACTACGTTGCACGGCTCTCTGCCTCGCCCTGCTTGCCACAGTAATCTAAAAGTAATCAAAAAGTAGTCCAAATACATTATCTAAAGTAATGTATACAGATTACATTACTAACTATAATTTCATTATGTTTGCAAACTGTGATGGACTACTATTTGTAGATACTATTATCTACCAAGCACTGTAACTTATATGTGTCTAATGTGCATGCTGCTATGTGAAGTGTCACCCTTAAATTGTTCATAAGCAACTGTTGAGAATCCAGAGCTACTGATTGACCTGACTGTAATGCAATGTACATGCATATGAATGCAAAACTCTGTGAATTGCAGAGAGAGATTGACAGCAGTCAACACGGGTGTAGGAGAGCTCAGTGTTTGCATCTCTTCATTAGCAAAAGAGGCCCTGTTGATGTGTTATGCAACTGTTCTCTAGCTGTAAGTAATGCCACAGGCTTGACTGTGAAATGTCTGCAGTGAAGTGTCCTCTAACGGCTACCAAACAACCGATTACTTGGGGGTTTTAAAGTGGCATCTTTTAAGAGTGCATTGTAGAGGACAGCATATTTGCATGCATTGAACAGACTTCTACTTTTCATTGACTGGAATTGTCTTTTTTAATATCTCTGACTCAGAGATGTGAAAAGGAAAGCTGTCTTTGCACCTGACCTGTTTAACCACTAATTTCTGAATCATACACTATATTGCCAAAGGTTTTGGGACGCCAGCCTTTACATGCACATGAACTTTAATGACATTCCATTCTTAATCCGTAGGGTTTAATATGGAGTTGGCCCACCCATTGCAGCTATAACAGCTTCAACTCTTCTGGGAACACTTTCCACTAGTGTTTATATGAATTTTTGACCATACTTCTAGAAGTGCATTTCTGACGTCTGCTCTAATTCATCCCAAAAGTGTTCTATCGGGTTGAGGTCAGGACTCTGTGCAGGCCAGTCAAGTTCCTCCACACCAAACTCACTCATCCATGTCTTCATGGACGGTGCTTTTTGCACTGGTGCACAGTCATGTTGGAACAGGAAGGGGCAATCCCCAAACTGTTCCCACAAAGTTTGGAGCATTAAATTGTCCAAAATGTCTTGGTATACTGAAACATTCAGAGTTCCTTTCACTGGAACTAAGGGGCCAAGCCCAACCCCTGAAAAACAACCCCACACCATAATCCCCCCTCCACCAAACTTTACACTTGGCACAATGCAGTCAGGCAAGAACAGTTCTCCTGGCAACCACCAAACCCAGATTTGTCCATTGGATTGCCAGACAGAGAAGCACAATCTGTCCCTGCAGAGAACACGTCTTAACTTCTCTAGAGTCCAGTGGTGGCGTGCTTTACACCACTGCATTCAACACTTTGCATTGCACCTGGTGATATAAGGTTTGGATGAGCTGCTCGTCCATGTAAACCTATTCCTTGAAGCTCTCTACGCACTATCCTTGAGCTAATCTGAAGGCATAAAGTTTGGAGGTCTGTAGCTATTGACTCTGTAGAAAGTTGCTGACTTCTGCGCACTGTGCGCCTCAGTATGTGCTGACCCCGCTCTGTGATTTTATGTGGCCTACCACATCATGACTGAGTTGCTGTTGTTCCCAGTTGCTTCCACTTTGTTATAATATCAATAACAGTTGACCGTGGAAATTAGTCAGGGCCGGCGCTCCGCACACGCACATCACGCACTGCGCATAGAGCACCAAGTGTTTGGGGGTCATGAAAAATCATCACAATAGGCTACTAGTATAAATAACAAATTTCTAAAAGCATGTTAATATACAAAAGCAATACAAAAGTAATATAGGCCTAGACCAAATTAGTCGAGAAAAAGGTGAATCTCTGTGCCAGTCTCCCTCTGGTGCCCTTCCCCACCCTTCCCCACCTCCCAGTGGTCTGTTCGATTATGCCTCAATCAATGTCAAATTTGGCAGACACTGACCTCAGACATGGCCTCGAAAAGGCACCAAGAGTCGGGGGCGGAAAAAAGAAAAAAGAAGAGACAGCGGGATGATTTATGCTTAGGGCACCCAAATGGCTAGCGCCGGCCTTGAATTTAGTAGCAAGGAAATTTCATGAATGGTCTTATTGCACAGGTGTGCCTATCACGGTACCACACTTGAATTCACTGAGCTCCTGAGAGCGACCCATTCTTTCACAAATGTTTGTAGAAGCAGTCTGCATGCCTAGGTGCTTGATTTTTATTGGAACACCTGAATTCAATTATTTGAATTTAACCTCATCGTAAAAAAATTTACCTCATTGTAAAAATAAAAAATCCCATTTTTTTTCCTCTATTCCCTCCCGATTCTAGCTTGTCCAAAACTTAGTATTTCAGGCACTTTTTTTGTGATTCTTTGCGTCTTCATGACGGATCGCTTCCTGTATTCCTCAGTTGTAAGTCGCTTTGGATGTGTCTGCTAAATGAATAAATGTAAATGTAAATTTGGTGGGGTGTCCAAATACTTTTGGCAATATAGTGTTTCTGTTACAGTAATATCTTTTTTCTTTTTTTCATCCTTACTTTTTTTTTTTTTTTGGTTTAAAAACAAATACCAATTCAGATTTGTCTGCTATGATATAGAGAAAAACAATGAAGGCAACTGGAGTATAATTGGGGCTTTAATTTTCAAATGGGGTAAAATAATTTAATTGTTTTACTGAATAGTATTACATTTGAGAATTGTACAAATATACGTTTCTTATACATATATTGCCATTGTGTTCTATGAAAAGTGCTATTGAAGCTATTGAAGAATAGTTTCTCCAATAAATAGATGGAGTATCCTTGACACTCTTGAAAGAGTAAATCTCATCCAGTCATAGCAGTTATGAAGGCATCTGCTGCCTGTGATTACTTGTGTAGGAACATGTGAATAATTTGTTTTATTTTCTACAGAAACCATGGAAACTTCATGCATCTTCTCTAGCTCCTGAAAGAGCGGATCAGTCATTCACACTTTCTCTGATCATTACCATCAGCGCAGCTCCAAATGAGATGAAAATGGACCGTGTGTGTAATGTCTAGTGCTGTCAAGACATTACCATTACATGCAACAACAAAAAAACACTACCCAGTTATATCAAATATGTTAATCCCATTTTGTATAAAATGCATAGCCATGAAGAGTATTTTGCTGCCACCTAGAGGATACATAGATGTAGAACAGAAAACAGAAAGTCTGTTATGGAAAGGTTTATCTTTATTTGTGATTTATTATTGTATTATTATTGTTGTTGTATTATTTTATTTTTTATTTATTTTTATTTATTGGTATTGTCTTTGTTGCTGTTTTTTTGGGAGAACAGGAGTCATTGGTAACCAAAACTGTTTGGCATTCTTTAAAATATTTGTGTTCCACAGAAGAAATACATTTTGGAATGACATGAGGGTGAGTAAATTACCCTTTAAACTGTAATCAGCAAATGTTCAATCTCCTCACCCTGCAGCACTGGTGTTCCACAGGGATCGGTGTTTGGAACCCTATTGTTCTCCATCTGCAACAGATAACTTTTCTTAATATTCTAACTGCAACAGGTATTTGAATTTCTGAGTGCCTCTCTGACGAATCAAACTGGATGTTCACCCTCAAGCTTCATCTTGACATGACTGAGCTCCTCTTCTTCCCAGCCATGACCTCTTTCAAGTCTCTCTCTCTATCTTTAAAGGTCAGTTGTTGCCTTCAGGTGTTTAGTAAATCACATTCTCAATAACTGTTAGAACAGCTGATGCTCCAATCAATCTACAAAACAGCAAACACTAATGACACTGCCCTGGGTGTATTTGTTGTGTCATTTCATCTTAAGATAATCATATTTAGAAAATAAAGTCAGTATTTACAACTTTAACCCACTGGTGCCAAGATTTTTTCAGAGATTTCTTAGTTGCAATTGGCTTCTTTCATTTAACATTTTACGCAGTTCAGTGTATTTAGATGGTTTAAATATGGGCACTTTAGTTTGACACAATCTGATGGTTACATTACTGTTCAATTTTTTGTTGATGTTGATGTTGAGGAATCCTTTTATTTAGCAAAAATGCATTAAATTGATTAAAAGTGACAGTAAAGACAATGATAATGCTACAAATCTTTCATTCTTTTGAACCTTCTATTTATCAAAGAATCTTGAAAAAACTGCATCCCGGTTTCCACAAAAATATTAAGAAGCACAACTTTTTCAACATTGCTGATTTGATGCTCAAGAAATATTTCTTATTATCATATTAGATACACTGCTTTTTGAGGGATCATATGACAAAGGCTACAGTAATAGCTGCTAAAATTGAACTTCGTAATGATATGAGTAAATTACTCTTTAAAAATAAATATTAAAGTTGAAAACAGGTATTTTAATTAGTAAATTCCTCACAAACTAAAAAATAAAGTAAAACAGTAATATTGTGAAATATCATTATAATATTTCACAATATTACTGTTTTACTTCATTTTTTATCAAATAAATGCAGCCTTGGTGAGCAGAAGATACTTTTTTCACACACATAGAAATGTTTAAAACCACAAACAGTTATGTACAGTATCTCTATGTAACAATCTATAAAAAATACAAACCTATGCATAGATTGAGGTGGGGTTTTGTCTTTAAATTGTATGTGTAAAATAGCTAGGACATTTAGCCCTTAATATGAAGGCTACACTAACAGTTGTGGCAGATACATGTTATGCAACACAAAATGTAAAATTGTGGAATAAAGTTTTAGACAAACCTGTTAGATGCAAAATCAAGTTGTGTCGTCACTGTTTCCAAAGGTACACCTTTGTACATTATTTACTCTTAAAAGGTGTAATGTAGGGTGCATATATTACACACAACCTTAAGGGTTTATGTAACTTAAAGGTGCATATTGTTTTCTAAAGTGTACATATTCGTAGGCTACCGACATTGGAGCGTCCTAGTGACTGCTTTTGTACCGTTCTAAGGGTGTAATAGCAATTTGCAAACAGTAGGGGGCATAAATGCTCAAAAATGATTCATAGAACTACCTACACCTTTTTTAGTTTTTCTAAAACAGGTAGCTGTAGTTTGCCTTTTTGTGCCAAATAATTTTGTCAGATAAGTACCTTCACTAAGTCTAGTGATTTGTTCTTCCCTCATATTTTAAAATATAGAAGCATACACAATATTGTCTTAATATTTTGATGGTTTAAGCAAACTTGTACAACCTCAAATCAGAAAAAGTTGGGACAGTATGGAAAACACAAATAAAAAAAAGAAGTGATTTCTAAATTTACTTTGATTGCAGACAATATGAACAAAAAATATTTAATGTTTTGTCTGGTCAACTTCATGTCATTTGTAAATATGCATAATTTCCTGTCATTCAGACCTGCAACACATTTCAAAAAAAGTTGGGACAGTAAAGCATTTACCACTTTGTAATGTTGCCATTCCTTTTCACAACACTTAAAAGACGTTGAGGGACTGAAGACACCAAGTGATGAAGTGTTTCAGGTGTAATTTTGTCCCATTCTTCCTGCAAACAAGTCTTAAGGTGGGAAACAGTACATGGTCTTCGTTGTCGCATTTTGCGCTTCAAAATGCGCCACACATTCTCTATTGGAGACAGGTCGGGACTGCAGGCAGGCCAGTCAAGTACCCGTACTCTCTTCCTCCACAGCCAGGACTTTGTAATGTGTGCAGAATGTGGTTTTGCATTGTCTTGTTGAAATATGCATGGACATCCCTGGAAAAGATGTCTTCTTGAAGGCAGCATATTATGCTCCAAAATCTCTATGTACTTTTCAGCATTAATGGTGCCTTCAAAGAAGTGCAAGTTACCTTTGCCAAGGGCATTGACACAACCCCATACCATGACAGACCCTGGCTTTTGGACTTGTTGCTGGTAACAGTCTGGATGATCCTTTTCTTCTTTGGTCCGGAGCACACGGCGTCCATTCCTCCCAAAAATACCTGAAATACTGATTCATCTGACCACAGTACATGTTTCCACTGTGTGATGGTCCATCCCAGATGCCTCCGAGTCCAGAGAAGTCGACGGCGCTTCTGGACACGGTTAACATAGGGCTTCCTTTTGGCACAGTACAGTTTTAACTGGCATATGTGGATGTAACTACGTATTGAGGTACTTGACAAAGGTTTGCCAAAGTAGTCCTGAGCCCATGTGGTGATATCGCTTATAGATGAATGACGATTCTTGATGCAGTGCCGCCTGAGGGATCGGAGATCACGGTTGTTCAGCTTAGGCTTGCGCCACTGTCCTTTACGCACTGAAATTCCTCCAGATTCCTTGAATCTTTTAATTATGTTATGCACTGTTGAATGTGAAATATGCAAATCTCTTCCTATCTTTCTTTGAGGAACATTGTTTTTAAACATTTCAATAATTTTCTCACATATTTGTTGGCAAACTGGCGATCCTCTGCCCATCTTTGCTCCTAAAGGATTTGATCTTTCTTGGATGCTGCTTTTGTACCAAATCATAATTAAAATCACCTGTTGACATCACCTGTTTCAAATCACATCATTATTTAACCATTTTACCTAATTTCTAGCCCTAAATTGCTCCTGTCCCAACTTTTTTTTAAATGTGTTGCAGGTCTGGATGACAGGAAAGGATGCATATTTACAAATGACATGAAGTTGACCAGACAAAACATGAAATATTTTTGCGTTCATATTGTCTGCAATGAAAAAAAAAAGTAAATTTAGAAATCACTACTTTCTTTTTTTATTTGCGCTTTCCATACTGTCCCAACTTTTTCTGATTTGGGGTTGTAGGTTCATAAAAAAAAACCTCCTGTATGTTTGGTGTAGTCAGTACCACAACAGTACGCTACATAAGCTGCAGTATACCCGTGCACTGCTACACTTTTCATGTTTCCAAAATATGTAATTATGACTTTTACTTTTGCAGTTAGAGAATTGATTTGTAGACTGGGAAAAGTTATTACATTTCTCACTAGGTCAGTTACAAAAAAAAATATATATATCTTGACGACCATTATATTTTCATTGGAAAGTGTGTGTCTCCTCCTTTCTGCTGCTTGTTACTCCTAACTCTGCTCTCCAGCCCTCTTAAATTATTTGGAGCTGAGACTAGTCTTAACACTTAACACTTTTATGAATCACTTATTCTTAAGTCTAGAAATAAGAGTAAAATTACGTCATTCTTGGAATTTTGTCATGTAATTTCACTCTGAGCGGCTTTATACATACGGCCCCTGAACTTTTGATTGCAGCTTCTATGGTGACCATGGAGATAGACTATAGATAAAGCTTCCCAATGTCCTGTTCTCTGTTCATTCGCTAAAAATGATTCATAGAACAACCAACTACCTATCCTTTATATAAAAAAATATTCAAGAGGATGCATCATCAGTGGCCTCTTAACACAATTTGATGCAAAGTGTGCATTGCAGAAATTAGTGTTTCAAAGCAATCATCAATCAATCAACTTTATTTATATAGCGCTTTTACAATGACGATTGTTTCAAAGCAGCTTCACAGTGTTAAACAGGACAACATTGCAACAAAATTTGATTTGGCTAGTTTAATTTGGATAGTTTATAGAATTATATATGACCAAATTAATAAATTATATTTGTATATTTAGTTGAGTAACTTGGATCATAATTTGAGTGTCCCCAACTGAGCAAGCCAAGCCAAAGCGACAGTGGCAAGGAACCAAAACTCCATCAGGGCATGATGGAGAAAAATAAACAACAGGAGAAACCAGACTCAGTCGGGTGCCAGTTCTCCTCTGGCCTATTATTAACAGTGTATAATTATTACTCTGGCAACCTTGCAGGTCTTAAATCATATTAGATAGGAATATTCGAAATTTTGGGTATGGCCTTGCGAGGCGGGCTCATTTAGGATGGCGCGTCGATTACACAAGAATATGAATACTTGAAAGATCGGAGTTATTGCGCGGAGGCGGGTTAATTGAGGATCACGTTCGGTGAGGCGAATTCAGAGGAGACACTAATGGACACGGTCTCAGCAGACACTCCAGGATGAGCTGGTCATGTCAGATGCAGGTCCACCATCCGATCCGGACACGGCCTGGATCCGGCCGACTGCAGTAAACCTCGGGATAAACAGAGAGACTAACATTAGTGTGGATGCCACTCTTTTTATGATGCAGTACATCAGGTGTTATGGGAAGTGTTCGGTTCCGGCTGACCTAGTTAATGCAGCCTAACAATCAGTCATTTGATTTGAATAAAGAAAGTTAAAAATGTTCTATGTGTATGCCATAGTAAAGAGATGTGTTTTTAGTCTAGATTTAAACTGACAGAGTGTGTCTGCTTCCCGAACAATGCTAGGAAGACTGTTCCAGAGTTTAGGTGCTAAATAGGAAAGGATCGACCGCCTGCAGTTGATTTAGATATTCTAGGTATTTTCAACTGGCCAGAGTTTAGAGACCGCAATTGGACGTGATGGAGTATATTGCGTTAAGAGCTCGCTTAAGTACTGGGGAGCTAAACCATTTATTGCTTTATAAGTAATAAGCAAGATTTTAAAATTTATGCGATGTTTAATAGGGAGCCAGTGCAGTGTTGACAGAACTGGACTAATATGATCGTACTTCCTGGTTCTAGTAAGAACTCGAGCTGCTGCGTTTTGGACCAGCTGGAGTTTATTTATTAGGCGAGCAGGGCAACCACCCAGTAGAGCATTACAATAATCTAGCCTTGAGCTCATGAGCATGTACTAGTTGTTCAGCATTTTGCATTGAAAGCATGTGGCGTAATTTAGATATATTTTTAAGATGGTAGAATGCAGTTTTACAGATGCTAGAAAGCGTGGCTTTCAAATGAAAGATTGGTATCAAAGAGCACACCCAGGTTCCTCACTGACGAGGACTTGACAGAGCAGCCATCGAGGTTAGACAGTATTCTAGGGCACTCTTTGTGGAGCTTTTCTGTCCAATAATTAAAAATTCAGTTTTATCTGAATTAAGTTGCAGAAATTACTATTCATCCAATTTTTAATATCAGCTATGCATTCCGTTAATCTTGTGAATTGGTAAGTTTCGTCAGGGTGTGAAGAAATATAGAGCTGAGTATCATCAGCATAACAATGAAAACTAACGCCATGCTTCCTAATGATATCTCCCAGTGGTAGCATATACAGGGTGAAAAGCAACGGTCCTAACACTGAGCCTTGCGGTACTCCATACTGAACTTGTGATCGGTGTGACATCTCTTCATTTACTGCTACAAACTGATAGCGGTCAGATAAGTAAGATTTAAACCATGCCAATGCAGTTCCACTAATGCCAACATAATTTTGAGTCTATTCAAAAGAATATTGTGATCGATAGTATCGAATGCAGCGCTAAGATCGAGTAACACTAATAGAGAGATACAACCACGATCAGATGATAAGAGTAAATCATTTGTAACTCTAATTAGAGCAGTCTCAGTACTATGATCTACGGTCTAAATCCTGACTGGAAATCCTCACATATACAATTTCTTTCTAAAAGGAACATAATTGTGAAGACACTGCCTTTTCTAATATTTTTGATAGAAGCGGTAGATTCGAGATTGGTCTGTAATTGACTAATTCTTTAGGATCAAGTTGCGGTTTTTAATAAGTGGTTTAATTACAGCCAACTTAAAAGTTTTTGGAACATATCCTAATGTCAAGGATGAATTAATAATATTAAGCAGAGGATCTATGACCTCTGGAAGCATCTCTTTTAATAGCCTAGTCGGTATAGGGTCAAGCATACATGTTGTTGATTTTGATGATTTGACAAGTTTAGCCAATTCTTCTCCTCCTATAGCAGTGAATGAGTGTAATTTTTCCTCAGTGAGACTACAATGTTCTGTCTGAAGTGATACTGTAGTAGCGGCTGCATGGTTATAATTTTATTCCTAATGTTATCAATCTTACTAGTAAAGAAGTTCATAAAGTCATTACTGCTGTGTTGTTTACAAGCGTCAGAAGTTGAAGCTTTATCCTTTGTTAATTTAGCCACTGTATCGAATAAATACCTAGGGTTGTGTTTGTTTTCTTCTAAAAGAGTTGAGAAATAAGCAGATCTAGCAGTTTTATGGCCTTTCTGTATGCAATCATGCTCTCTTTCCACAAATTGCGAAAAACCTCCAGTTTTGTTTTCTTCCAGCTACGCTCCATTTTCTGGCTGCTGTTTTAAGGGCCAGTGTGCTCGTTGTACCACGCAGCGTTGGATTATTTGCTTTAATCTTCTTTAGCGCCGAGGAGCAACTATGTCTAAAGTGCTAGTAAAGAGAGAGTCAGTAGTTTCTGTTGCAACATCAAGTTCCTCTTGGCTATCTGTAATTCTGAGGAGATGGAACTGATGAGGAAGATTATGTATAAAGCAATCTTTAGTCGCGGTTATAGTCCTGCCATATTTGAAGCGAGGATGGCTTTGCAGCCTTAGCTATATTAAGTATACATGATATTAGGTAATGATCTGAGATGTCATCGCTCTGCTGCAGGATTTTAATGGTATCAACATTTAGTCCATGTGACAGTATTAGATCTAAAGTATGATTAAGGCGATGAGTGGGTCCAGATACGTGTTGTCTTACTCCAATAGAGTTTATAATGTCTTTTTCTGTTTCAAAGGTTTTAATTCCGATCACAAGGGTCAATGGATCCTTTTTCTGTAAACTTCATCAGCAGTTTTTGAATGACATCTCTACTATTGTGCAATCTCTGTCTGTATTGCAAATCACAAGCTATGCAAAAGAACGCCACAGCTAAGTGCTTGGGCATTTCGTTTGAATCGCATTGAGAAATCAGCACTTATGTGTCCATAAACATTTAATCTCTGCACATTGAATGGAGATGTTAATTAAGAGATCAAATAAGGAAATTAATTCCTTTTGGCTACTGGAGAGATTTAAAACATATTAATAACCTCAATAGAAAGAGAAACACTCAACAAACCTAATATTTACCTACGCCTCAATCTCAAAGTCATAATTAAAAGACAAGCATATAACATAATTTAGAGCGCTGTGTGTTAAGAGGACGCCACCAATACTTTTAAAACATGTTTAAGTATTGTGATCACAATGTGGTCAATGACTAGGATCACGAAAAAAAGCATTAACTTACTGTAATGACATGATAGCTGTTTTTATGCATAGACAGAGAGATTTATTTGTTTGCATGCCTGTGGTGGCTTTCAAAGAGATAATTCCAGACTCAGAGGTCTAGATACCATAGGCCGTAAATACTCCATGTGTAATATTCTATTCTATTTCATTGGCCTGTACCAAAGATAATGCTTCCTGCCTCCTTGCACCCTTTATTACCCCACATGTCACTTGATTCAGTGCCAGTCTAGCGCCCGGTGTGTCGGCCTCAATAGGGCTTTGTAAGCGCTGCCATCCTGGTCTCTCGACCCACCCCCAGGCAGCTATTCATGGGTTCCCATGATTCCGCTCAGTTGGCTCTGGTACAATATGTGTCTGTCAGTGGCACCTCATTGGCATGCACCGGCACACGCACATAGGCTATGTCTCAACCAAGTCTGCCCACTCACTGTGCTTTCCAGAGATGGTTGAATCCGAAATGGTTTGCACCGGGCACGGATTCGAACTTTCTAAGACTGCCCTAGATTCATCAAATATGATTGCTACTTTCATATTTAAATGCCAAATGTTTTAATGTTAATTAAAATACAAAGAAAAAGATTATAACTAATATATCATATTAATTATTGTATGATACATTCTCCAAACTGCTTGGGTTGAGTTTATTAGGTTATTAATATAGTATTATGTTATATGTTTTATGAGATATGTTAAATGATACATGATGTTATGTATGTTATGATATGTTAGTTATGTTATATCCATTCTGCAAACTGCTTGGGTTGCATTTATTAGGTTATTAATATAGTATTATGTTATGTTTTGTTATATGTTATGTATGTTAGTTATATTATATTCATTCTCCAAATTGCTTGGGTGACTTGTGAGTGTATCAAGTTATAGTAACATATTATATTACAGTACATTATTATTATCTATTCTTCAAACAGCTTATTTGAGTTGTGACTTGCGAGTGTATTAGATTAATTACATTAAATTATTATATTATACTATATTATATTAATTTTATTATAGTATATTATGAAAAATAATTATATTATATTAATCAAATTATTCATTCTCCAAACTGTTTGGGTTATGACTTGAGGGTGTAAATTACTATAATATATATTATACATTACATTAGCTATATTATTATCTATTGTCCAAACCGCTTATTCAGATGTAGGGTTGCGGGTGTATTATACAGTCCCTGACAAAAGTTGTGTCGCTTATCTATTTTGTAGAAACTCCTGCTATTAACCTGATTTTTAATTCATCAATTGGTGTTAGAAATAGCTCATATGAAAAGCTAAAACCCTCCCATATGGTGTTTAATGCACTGAAATTCACTGAAAACAGATTTATCATTTAATCAAGACAGAAAGGTCAAATTTTGGCAAGACAAAAGTTTTGTCGCCTATACAGAAATTGAACAAATTTACAGCAAATACAAAAATATGTCAGCAAATTAAGTAGTGGTGCTGTGAGATCCAAATGTAATATCTTGTATGACTTCCATGAGCTTGAAGGACTGCATCCATGCGGTTTGGCAAGGACTCGTACAATTTATTGATGAAGTCATCAGGAATAGCAAAGAAAGCAGTCTTGCATGCCTCCCAGAGTTCAATCAATATTCTTTGGTTTCGTCTTCCATGCTTCCTCTTTCCTGGGCATCTTGATCTTCTTCGCCTTGAGGAACTTTGTTGTGGAGATGGAAGAATGCAATGGAGCACCATCCTGCTGCAGAATTTGGCCTCTTTTATGGTTGGCCTCCTGCAATATATCCCGCGACTGAGGTGTAATTCAACAGAAGATTCATCCGAAAAATCCACCTTCTGCCACTTTTCCAGCATCCATCCTTTTAGCAGGCTGTGGGCTTTGGCAAATGCCACACGGTTTTTCAATTGTCTTTTGTTTGGTGCTGGCTTCTGGGCACTGATTCAACCATGGAGGCCATTTCGAGACAGAATCCGACAAACTGTTCTGATTGACACAGGGACTTCAGGTGACCAGGTCTCGTGGAGCTCTGCTGCAGTGGAAAATGGGCTGGCCTTGGATTTTCGAGCCAACAAACGGTCCTCTTGAGCAGTTGTCTTGCAGGGTCTGCCTGACCTGGGTTTGTCATAAACGTCTCCAGTCTCTTCAAATCTTTTTTTTATCCTCTGTACTTGACGCTGAGACACTTTGAAGGTGTCTGCCACATCAGCAGTGGATCTGGTCTTCAGCCTCTTGATAACCAAAACTTTAGTCTCAGGGTGAATCTTAGGCATGTTTGCAGAGGTCTAGTTGCAGTTGATGTGAAGGTCTAGTGTACTGGGGTTCTTTTTATACACACCTGAGATCTAATTGATCCATTTTTAGTCACAGGTAAAGCTCATATGACAAGGCGACAACACTTATGTCTGCAAAAATTCACTCAATGGGCTTTACCAAGCTGTGAATATTAGAATATTTGTTGACAGTTTCATTTTGCACTGAAACATTATTACAAAAGCTGTTGGGATTAAAATGAGCCATTCATTTTGATAAGATATATATTTAAGCAGCACTTAAATATATATCTATATCTCTATCTATCTATCTATCTATCTATCTATCTATCTATCTATCTATCTATCTATCTATCTATCTATCTATCTATCTATCTATCTATCTATCTATATATATATATATATATATATATATATATATCTATATATATATATATATCTATATATATATAAAATCACATTTAATGCTTTAAAGAATTCCATAGAATCATAAAACATTAATAACATTCTAATGAACATTGATGAACATTAAGGATAACATTCATATCAACAATATTAAAGAAAAATACTCACACATTAAAGAGGAAGAAAAACAAAATAACAGAAAAAGGTATCCCGTACGTGTATAATCAAAATAAAGAAGAGGAATTGTATAGTCTTCTCATTGCTTTGCGTGTTTGAAAGTTCATGCATGTCAGCCTTGAAATGTGTAATATTGGGTCTCCTTTCAGACCATTTAGCCTACATTTGTGTCTGTAGAATTTACCAAGTATTATAGGATTTAACATAAAAACATGACTCTTGTATATCATTTCTGTCGTAATCAAAATATGTCCATATAGGAGATGCAGCAGGATTACGTACGCGTCTACCCCTCCCTCTCTGAAAGCATCCGCATCATCCCTCCCCAGTCCCCACCCACACACTGGACTCCCCTCTCTCTGTGATGAAGGAGGAGGGACCTGCTCGTGTCGTGAGCTACGTGCAGAGTTCACATCCACCACCAAAAATCTCAATCTACCAGCCCATGCAGACGTATATTAGGAGCGCACACACTTCACTGCAGCCTCAAACCACCTGGGCAGCGATTTTAGTTTCTGTTTTACAAGCATCTGTGAACTTAAAGCCTACGATGCTTGTGTTTATATGATTATTGATTTGTTAATATCGCGTTTGAATCGCTCCAGATTAAAAGACGTGATTGACTGATTTATGGTCGGCTGTTAGAAAAAAGGTTGGAGCTGAATTACACTGCGGAGGTGCTGAATTTCAGCTCTTTTCATCTGTTTGGGTCTGAGATCGAGCAGGAGGGAGGAGTGGCGGAGAAACGGCTGGTAAGTCCACAGCACTACACCACATGAGCACATTAACGAATAAATACAGTCGTGTGGCTGTTGCGCTAATATAAACAGACATTATTCCTTGGCATAATTTGTTCCTCGAGTGCGCTGATTAAAGCGCGAGACTTAAACTGAAGGTTAAAATACATAAAGTGATGTCTTGTATCAGACTCCGTTAGCCTGCTGGTTAGCGATGTCCGGATCCTTAACGAATCGTTCGTTTGAGTCATTCTCTTATAAAGATTTGGTTGAGCTGTTCACGAATCGGACTGATTCGGTTCGTCCCTGAATCAACTCGCCGACTCATTGAAGCGCGAAACGCCTTTTAAGAACATTCATAATCAGATATGCGATAAAGGATTGGAATGAAGCGAAGATTATGAAAATTACTTTAAAAGCTCAAATATTAGGCCTATAAAATGTACTGGATATATAAAGCTAGTTTGTTGAAACTCATAATGTAATAACTGCACATAATGTAATAGGTATTACATTATTATTGTAATAAAATGTTCATAATGCATGTAATACTTTTCTCAAAATGAAAGAAAACTTTGAGCTCATAATGTAATAAAATATTTTACATAATGAGAAATTTAGGCTATTACATTATAAACTCACCAAAAATATTGTCATATTTATAATAGCTTTAAATATATAGGCTACTATTACAGTACATCTAAATCCAGTCTTAAACTACCTGGGAAATGCAGAATTTCAATTATGCAATTAAAATGCAATTGCAATTATGATTATTAATCTTATATTTGTATTAAACATAAAACATTGGTATTCATTCACAGTACATTTTACAAATCTAAATCCAGTCTTAGCCAAATCCAATAATAAAAATAATAATTGCATGATTATTTAAATAATTGCATGATTATTTAAATCTGTTTAAGGTATATTATTTAAGGTATAGTTTAAGTTTTTTTATGTTTTAAAAGCTATGCCAATATGACTTTGACTCTTTTTTAAATAATATAGTACATTTATTATCATTTATTAAAATGTTTTACATTATGAGGTCAAGATTGTATTACGTTTTGAGAAAATGATTACATTATAAACATTTTATTACAACAATAATGTAATACTTATTGCATTATGTGCAGTTTTTTACATTATGAATTTCATCATAGTTTAATAGAAATACAACATTTCAATGCAACATGCAATGTAGCCTATGTTAACACTGCAATTACTGCGAAACCCTGGGGCGCAGTAAATTACAATACTAGTGTTCTTAGTGGGCTATTAATAAAATGTAATAACGTAATAAACCGTAAATGTTCTTATACTTTACAGCGGGATGTCAGGGACCACGGGATGACTACGTCATATCGTAAAGAACGCTGAATCCCTTTTAACTGATTCTTTTAAACGAACTGTTCGAAAGAATCGATTCGCCGAACTGAATCGGACTTCCTATTACTGTTGCAGATAGCAGAATGGCTAGTGAGCTAATGTAAGTTTCTCTAAGTGTTTAATAGTGTCTATGTTTATGTTAATTACAATTAGACAAATGTGATTTTGCTTCTACAAGCAGAGAGCTTTAATTTCTCTGTATAGTCTCAGATGACAGACATGCACCGCCTACTATTAGACGAATATATAACCGGAGTAATATATCCAGCGATGGTTTAACTAATCGAATGAGAGTCTGCAGTGCATTTGGTTTTCCGCAGCACTGAGGCCTTACATCTGCTGTGTGTGAGTCTGCCACTGCGACGAGAGCTCTTTTGCTGAATGCTCGTTCATTCATTTGTGTTGTCAAACTTTCTCGACGTCATAATGATAATAAAGAAAGCGCGTGAGCAGAATGTTCTAGAGTCGCGTGCTGGCCTGACTCCAGCTGTTTGTTTTCCACGTGCTCCTGTTATACAATGTAAACACAATAGTAATCGGTGCCCTTCATTATGAACTCCAGCGCTGGAGAGTGTTTGCTGCATCGACACTTTATCTAGTTTTGCCTTGGGATATTTTACATGACACATGGGCTTTTTTTCTTCTATCATACGTCTATCGTACGTACAAAAAACTAGGACATAGTTTTTTAGGGATGAACATATTTGTGATCCTGACCACAAAACAAGTCATAAGGGTACATTTTTGATATTGAGATTTATACATCATATGAAAGCTGAATAAATAAGCTTTCCATGGATGTGTTACAATATTTCGCTGAGATACAACTATTTGAAAATCTGGATTCTGAGGGTGCATAAATATTGAATTATTAAGAAAATTGCCTTTATAGTTGTCCAAATGAAGTCCATATTACTTATAAAAAGACATTTTTGATATTACCTTAGAAAATATCTTCATGGGACATGATCTTTACTTAATATCCTAATGATTTTCGGCATACAAGAAAAATAATTTTGACTATATATATTTGCTATTGCCACAAATATACCCGGGCGACTTGTGACGGGTTTTGTGGTCCAGGGTCACATATGTCCATGTTATATTTATCTGATTTGGGGACGTTTACTAAGTGAAAGGCCAATTATCTGTCCTATAGCATGCACAATTATAGCATATTAACATTTGTTTTACTTCAAACGTCCATGACCCTATCAGAACAGACCTGCAACCCATTTTGGGTTGTGGACCACCACAATTTTGGGTTTGTTTTGCATTGTGAACCACAAAAAAAGGTGCATAAGTAAACTTTAGCTTTGCCTCTAATCCAAAGAGTTAAAAAAAAACAGAATCCTTCTTAATTTGTCATGGCAATTAATTTACTTTAACTGCATCTCTCTCATCATCAAGCAGGAAGGGCTGGTCTCTGGTGTAATACACTGAGCTTTGCATGCTGTTTTTCAGGGTGAACGACATGTACGGCATGTAATAAGAACTAATCAGGAACTTGTTTTTGTGCACAATGCCCAGAGATGTCAGTTTGCCTTATGCCATCCTGGCTGCTTTGTTCTAGACAATGAAAAGAACAGCCCCCTATGGTGAAGAGGTCAACGGTGTACGTGGAGCAGTTCTCGAAAAATATAAACATTTGCCCACAGCTCACTGTTAAAAGCAGTTTATTCATGGGCAATTGACCCTCAAAATCCATCTATTTACACTCTGCGTTCAGATACATGCAAGTTTATTAATGTTTCAACATGCTGATGTTTAAAACCAAATTGATAATTTGTGATGTTTTTACTTTGTGATGTACAAAATGCTTGTATGTTACTGTATGCTTATGACTAACAAATATTCAGCTTTGCTAATATAACTTTGAGGCTACTTAACATGCAAATGAGCTGCTGAACAGATATTGGCCAGTCTTTGAGTCGTACATGATGCTTCTGAATAGTTTTACACATTCCAGACATGACTCATTCATTGGTCATTTATGGTTGGTGTAGTTAATTCCAAGCCTAATTATTGCTTTCTATTGGTAAGTCCGGAAATTGTATTCAGGTAGAATATATGTGGAAGCGCATCCTGGATAAATGAAGCGATTCGTCATCAGCTGGATTTGCATGTTTGTTCCCCTCAATACTCTATGTAAAAAAAAATAAAAAAAGATTACATTACTTTCAAAGACACAGATGTGAATTAGTCATCATGTTTTACAGGCTCCTGAATTCTGAATCCTGCCTAAAATCCACAAAGATGATATATCTGCCAGTGTAAGTGTTAACATAATGCTTTATAACATATTTGATAGCTGAGTTGTCTGGTCACTAGATTCTCCATACAATGTATTGTAAAGGAATAAAACTGTCTCTTGCATGAATGATCGCTCAGCTGAGATTGCGCGGCTACATGATGTCTTGTATCAACATCCTGTAAGTCTTTTTAATGAACAGTTGCTCCGGTATTTCCGCTAACTGTGTTTTTATAGACTCTTTGAAAGAAAATCACCCTGTGCTGTTTTAGAAATGCTGATTTTTGAAGCACTAGCAAAAGATACTTGTGTAATAGTAATACTTTACCTAAGAGTTAATATTTGTGTATGTATATACATGGCCACATGATGAACAGAAGATGAGAAGTAAGACCAAAAGAAAGACTGTGGCAAAACAAAATACAAAGTTGTTTATGAGAAAGCCCTGTGGGAGATGTCGTCTGAGAGGGTAAATTAGGGGCAACAGCTGCTGGTGTCACTTCTACAACTTGTTTGTACCATCTCTTGTTACCGTTTAAGCTCACAAGACAGGACACTTGCCCTCTTAGTTGATTTAGTTTCATCGAATCCCTCTTAAAAGCAACTGCAGAACAAGCCAGCTTGCACTTTCAGCACAGCAGAGCATTAGAAAGAATTATTGCAAGATAAGCTATTTGTTCGCATGTACAGTATTCATTCTGGATGTATAAATCTTATCTTTTCTCTTCCACTGCTTAGTCAATTTGGCAGTGCACATTCCCTTTCACCGTGAAATTAACAGTCATCAGTCATGTTGTTCCACACCCATATGACATTCTTTCTTCTGTAGAACAGAAAAGGACATTATTTTTCCTTTTGTGCTGGTTGAAGTCATATGGTTTTGGTTTGTCTTCTCTGTCCTGTCTAATCCCTCACCTGCAGCTTTGCTCCTGCCTTAAGTGGATTAATTAGCTGTCAGAGTAACACCATTGCCCTTTATTAAACACTGTATTAGGGGGCTTCACACTGGGCACGTTGGAGTCCGAGCGTGATTGTTCCCGGTGTTGTGCCGAATTCTGACCCCCACCAGATTATTACTGTCCGCCATCCCGTTAAAAACCTATTTTTCTTAGGATAGTTAATTTATGTTCACATTTCCCTCATTATGTGTTGAGCGCCACCTCGAGAAGCCATGCAGTATCGACGTTGGGAGCAGGGAAATCTATTTAGTGTGCCTTATTTTATTTATTAAAATATTGATATTTGGTGACAGCATATCGATGCTCATATTGCACGGAGATGGACTATGATATATTGCCCTATCGATATTTTGTCCCACCCCTAGTCCCTAGTATAGGTTGGTTTGGGATTAGGTGTGTCTAGGGTTAAGATTAGGCAACCAGGTTGCAGCCTGGGGGGGGGGCATTAGGTTAATAATTTGGCAAGAGTTAAAATTACGCATTGCGCATGATAGAGAACAAAATGTGTCAATGTATTGTTTTTGCTATTCATTTAGTGATTGAACAGTTCGATCACATGAGTGTCGAAACTTTGAAAACAATCCAGTCTAATGCGTTTTCAGCTACCACTTGGAAGTCAAGTGGTCAAAAGTGGACCGGCTCAAAACTATTTAGACCACGTTTACACTTGTATTTAGTGTCGTCCTCTTGTGATCTGAAAATACATCTTAATACAAGGTTTAAAGAGGGCCTTCAAGCAACTCTAACTTGTCCAATTTCCAAATCAACTCATATTTCAACTTGAACATTCACAAAGCTTGAGATTAATCTAGTTACCTAGCTTTTTTTTTTACTTACAAAAATTAACACAACACATGCACGATATTTATCATCCCATTAATGTCGACATTGCTTGCAAAAGAAACCTTTGCCACAAAGGTTAACATACTCTACCAGATTTTTGGTAGTATATGTACAAGACAAGCACAATGTTCTCTCACCTTTCTATTTCTAACACACACTCACAGTGTTCAGCCTGTTCTTACGGCTGTCTGATCAGAAACGAAAGCTGCTGCTCTCTGTATGTTTTTCCGTCATCTCCAGTCATGTTAATATGCAAATTGAGTGAGATAATTTCGTCCATTAGATCGGAAGATCTGTAAAAGCCCATACATTTACCCAACCAGACCTTCCCCTTAAAAGAATTCAGGTCAGAAGTGGTTGAAAGTGAAGAGATGGATTAAAACACCAGGCGCAAATGGGAATGTGTCTCTCTCGTGTACTTGTGATCCATTCGACGCATCTTAATACATGGGCCAAAGACGCATTTTGGATTGACTATAGGGGAAAATAGTGAGAGTATATTTACTCATCATACTGATAAGAAACATCTATGTTTATGCTGATGTTAGACGTCACTGTCTGATAATATTTATTATTCTCTCAGTTGAGTTGAAGCCTTGAAAACGGGGGTGGGGTTGTATTGGCGTAATTGTGATTTTTCACTTCTACTGTTGACATGGTTCTGCAAGACCATCCAATCTTGTTAGGTTCTATATGTAAGAAGAGATATTAAACTCATGACCACATATTCTCTCTGACCTGGCACAGACACTGTCAGGACCCACACCACTCCCCTTACAAAGCTGGAGGCCCTCTAGTTTTGTTGTAATATTAAGTTTCAAATGTGCAAATGGAATAGCCAGGGCTCAAGGCTCAGTGGAAATTTCCACTTCAGATTCAGACAGCAGCCTTTGTTCTGGCGCAGGGGCTTGCCACAAGCCGCTGGAAATTGGCTTGGGACTCTGTTGTGAAAGAGTGCAAACAGATAGCTTTTTCTAAGAAAAATAGAAAAATAAATGCATGATGAAAAAAAGAAAACAATCTAAAAATCGGTCTCAACTTCTGGCAAAGCATGTTCCTGTTCTTCAGTGAATTGAAGGATATTGAGCAATTCAACTTTTCCAGCCCTTAACGGTCAGCACTATACTTCTTTTTAGAAATGCAGAATCATGTGCATTGCATATAATCCAAACTAATATCCCTGGCTGATCATGTTTGGAGTCCAGACGGCTGTAAAAAGGGAGTGATCACCCATGCTCAGTAGGGGCATGTTGACAGAAAAAACATGGTTTTGCAGTTCTTAAGCCTTGAGATATTGAGCTCCTCCTTTGATGGTGGGGGGTAACAACTACCCTCCCTATGATGGAAGATTACCAGAAGTACTCTGTGAGGAGTTGTCTTTCTGGTTGACTGTGTTCCCATGAAGAAATAGGAGTTTTTGCTATAGGCAGATAGTTAGGTCATGAAAGCAAGTATTCAAGAGGGTGGCATATCGATTTTTTATGGCCGTTACACAAGTGTGTCGTGTTGTAGGTAGTAGTTATGAGTAGTAGAGTTATTTTTGTCTTGTTTTGTTGAAAGGATTTTACTGTCTTAGAATGAAAAGCTGAATAAACAGTTTACGTTGAGGAAAGATTATATAGCTTATCATTGTTACAAAACCTAGTAATCTAATGTCTATCTACCTTATATTTTAGGGAATTATAGGTACACTCTGGGTTTGATGCAAAAAAGTTATATGGCATTACGGCAAACAGTATTACATAATTTTTTGCCTAAATCTAAGAGAGACGTGTATCCTTTATATAGTAAGCAATACCAAAATTAACTGCGAAAAGGAAACTTTTCTAGGAAGTTCGCTTTGGCAGGCTTTTTTTCAAACTCCTGAAATGAACTTCGTTTTGGTCTGATTTTGTGCGAAATGACGTCACATCAGTTCTACAGGAAAGACTCGGGAGAATTATTTTGACAATAGTGTATTTATTAATAGCTCAGCAAGCTGATAATATACAGAGTCATTTGGCGTAAGCCCCGTCCGTAGTGAATAATCCGAGGGTATCGGATCTGCCATTCCTGCCGGCACAGCCGACCCCCCGGGAGGTATGCACAGGGCCATCCTGGTGGTGGTGGGGAGGATGGGGGTAATCGTCGCTTCAGTATCTGCGAACTCAAACGTGTAAGTACCGAGCTTTTATACAGTGAGCATGAGAATATAATTGGATTGGAGTGAAGGCAATAAGTGACGTAGTAATTGAGTCTTCCCAGCCGAACTTATGCTAAAGCTTTAATTTCTTGGATTTCGCTTGAAGTTATGCATTTTCTTTGCATGTAAGAGTATTGCACTATTAGCTTAGTGACATGCTTGCTGGTGTCAAACGCTATTGGAATAAATTGTGAGTTAAGTGTTTCCTGTGTATAACATGTAAAGAGCGCTATTGGTGTGATATGCAAAATACTTATTTTGATCCTGCATGCCAGTTAGGATGCTGCCTTAGATTTAAGTGTTGATGTCCATTTTAATGTCATTTATATATAATACGTTTGAGCCACTCAGTGGATGTGTGAAATATCTATGCGTTAAAGTATGCCACTGTGTCTCTAGCTGCTAGACAACGTAAGAGAGGTCATTATAAAGGTGTGTGCTGATGGTCTGCTTCGCTAGGTTTCACTGCATCACTGGCTATGCAAACACTTTAGCAATCATGGTTGTGCATAGAGTGTGTAATTATAGTTCTCTTTACAGCAATAAATGCTTCCTTTTGCGTCTGGATTGAGTGTCAAAGTGAGACATGACTCATGAGCAAATCTGAAAGTAAAGTTAAATGTCAGAAAGTTGCATATCCTTAGAGAATATAGTATGGAGAATTGTCTAGGTGGCTTAAAGAGAAAGAGAAAGTATCTTATATTCTATTCCAAAAATACCAGGGTGCTTTTTCTTTAAACCTCAGGATTTTTTATTTATTTTTTTGTTTTTACTGGTACCAAACATGGATCGGACGTTCATAAAATTTCCAGTATAGGATGACTTTGTGAAAAACAGTAATATGACTGTGGTCAAAACATTTTTGTCAACTCTTCTCCTTTAAAGCATGTGGTTGGTGTGGCCTGGTGGTTAAAAATTCAGAGTGGTAACCAAAAACGGTTGTAGGTTTGAAACCTGAAAAGTTTTCTGAAAGTATACTGTACAGTAGTTTATTTTCGATCGATAATCTGCTAAATGACAACTGACTTAAATGGTTAAAATCAGGGATGCAAACAGCGCGCTTTTCGGCGCCTCCCGGTTTTTTCACGTCAGTTTGGATGACTTGTGTGAATCGTGCAGATCCGAAGAGTTTTTAGATGGGGGTAATGTCTGATTATAGTTTCACCAACAGTAATTCTGGATTGCCTCCACCAAACAGTAAATATGAGCTAGTAAATAATAGACTGAATATATTTTTAATATTTAAAAATGTTTGTGTGCTGCTGCGTTCTCAGCTTTGCACAGAGGACGCTAAAATTGACATTTGTATAAATTGTTATATTCTACAAGTCACTTTTCTCTTTTAGGTAAACTGTCATAGTGAAGCTAGCCTGGATGCCAGCCGAATTTAGCCCCGCCCTAAACATTTTTTGCTCGGGCAATTCGGTCTGGACTCGATCCATAGAGGAGTAATTATGCCCGAACAGAAACTGTTCGGACCAATGAAATTGTCAGGGCGGGCTTTAGACGATGATGGACAGATGATAAACAGTAACGTAATCATCGACGTCATCAAAGGCGCTTGGGTTGAATTTGCGAAAAAAAATGGCGTTTGGTTGGCAAAATATGTTATTTTGGGAAGGTTGCCGGCTAAAATTTGCATTCCTGGGTTTATATAATCACATAATTGGGGTCGCTTTAACCCGCGGACATGGAGAAAAACACGGACTTGACAACACAGTGCAGTTGAGTTCTGTTGACATTTGACAGCTAACGTTAGGCGTCGCTCCGTTGCTCTGATTGGTTGTAGGTCTATCCAATTGAGGTCTTTCCTGGTTCGGTTGAAACACGCCCCATAATCAAAGCCCAATGAAGCAGTATCAGACTCATAATTGAGTATGGCCACGCCAGGCTATAGTGAAGCAATAATTAAAAAAGAATCTTGCTGTACAAGTTAGTTTAAAGTTAGGCTAGCTACCTGAATAATAGCATTCGTTTTAAAGGCACAGACATTTGAAGTTAACTAATTTCCACTGTATTCAGGCCTTAAAAACGTTTCTTGGGTTGACTGCACAATACAATTCTAAACCCTGTGCCATAGTTAGACACCTCATCAACATTTCTCTTTTCACAGAACTCTGATCTGAAACTGTAGCTTAACGCTGGTTTATTTAAAACCACTGCCACCTTGAGTGAACCCCGCATACGTTTTCCCCTGATGGATATCATGGGTGCACTGAAAGCCTCACTATGTTGATTTAGCATTGGATTAATGTACCAATTGTGATCTACTGGTGTGAATGATGACCAGACAGATACTTCTGGCTTTGGCACAAGGCCTGCATTGACTTCAGCTGGGAGAATTCAATGTATGTGAGGTACTCACTCCATTTTTCCCACTCTGCTGGTGGGTTGTTCTCTCTTGGGTGGTTAATCAGGCTTTTCCTCTGTTGTCTGGCATACTGTCAGCGTTTATATTATTCACAGTAGGTTTGGAATTACAATTAGAGCTTAGCTAACGCACATCATTTGGAATGTGACATTGTGCCCTAAGATCTTGCGTAATAATGTAAAGTGGATATTGTCAATAACGAGAGGCAATACATAGAACAACAGACAAGAAAATTGCAACAGTATGTACTAACAGTAAAATTGTCGTTTATTGTAATCTAATGATATCTAATGCGAATACAAAGTTCATGATTATACTAATATTATTAAAAATAGATAAGTTTCTGTTGACCCTTGCTTTCACTCCAATACAATTTTGTTTTCATAGATATTTTGCAACCATAGATATTTACTAGTGTTGTGAGGAAAGTCATCTTGTGGGAATAGATTTGTTTTCTTTAACAAGGGTCCTTTAAATGCTTTATTATAGTTCAAGTGCACCAGATAGGCTATTGAGACTTTTTTTGATAATTCCCGCTCCTTGGTTTACCCTGAAGCTGAAAAAGTAAATAAAGTAGATGGCAAATAGGCTAGGTTTTGTTGCTTTGTTTTATTAAAACCAAAAAGTGCTTTACTGCTTAAGTGCACATAGCTCACTGTAAGTGAATCATTGTGTTTAGTCAGAACAAGCTTAAGAGCTTTAGAGTTTTCTTTTTATAACCCATCTGATTATATTAAGGATTGTAAAACGCAACAAATTTCGAACAAGTAAGGGCCACTCCAGTGTTACTCTGCACTTCCTCTCAGCTCTCAGAGTGACTCAGTGCACTATTGAAATGCTTTTCCTCCTCAGTGGAGGTAAAAATACCACTTGGCAGTGTTTTAACGGCAAGCTGAGCATTACAGAATGACCTTGTCTGGTCAGTTTGGTGACATAATGGGAAGTAGGGGTGAAAAAGGACTTGATATCGCACCCGGTGGTATAAGTTCAGAAAAAGAAGCTGTTTAGTTTTACTTCCCTTCTTTTTTGATGGTAGCAATGGCCTGACAGACACTTCAAAAAAAACTTTTGTATTTTAGGTTGTTTTCCACAGTAGGACACTGGCTCCGGGATAACATTTGGTGTCTGAGACTCCCTTGCCCAGCAGAAGTTGGTGTGTGAAACTGTCACTCTGGTATACAAGGAGGTTTCCTTAACAGTGTCCCTGTTGGGACCTCTATGAGTTTTCCCTCTTCTCACTTTTGAGAAGTTGACATGCTTTTAGACCATCTGACCGGCTCACTGGAGATTCCCTTTGCAGACAAGGTTCATGAAAGTTACATAACTTTCTTACTTTAGCCATCAAGAATGAGACAGGAAGGAAAGATGTCTACTGCTCATTTAAGTAGCATCTTCTTAGAATCACATGATCACATTTGGGGAAAAGCTATGTGCAAGGGCCAGTTTTGTTTTGAATGGTTCTTTCTTTGCTAGAACAAACTCCTACAAAATCAGAATTGGACAAGGAAAGCAGCAGCGCAGGCAATAAGTGGAGAAATTAGTTTGCAGAAGCATGAAACACTGTCGGATGGGAACAATGCTATAATTGCACTCATTAAATATTTCTTAATACCTGCAACATTAAAAAAGGAACTGTGCATTTGAAATGGAAGCAGATTACTAAATTAATTAAATATATCTTTTTACTGATAACAAAAATGGAATTACAGCACAATATTTAAACTCATAAATTGCTTATTTTGCTTTACGTCTTACTGTTTTTTAGTGTCTCAGAATGAAACCTTTTCAACAATGCATGACTATCTGATCTGTATGATGCTTTTACCAATTTCCATTAGATTATTATGACCATGTTTTCATCAGTAAAGTGAAAGTGTCAGCTACCGGTGACAACAAGCTGTTGGTTATTAGTTATTGATATTGGCCCAGACTCTCAAACTCAGTGCGTAACTTATGATTGTTGTGGATTTTTTTTTAACCTCAAAACCATTTGTGTACTCAGTTTGCCCTCATTATGGTTGATAAACACAAACACAAATCTCACCTGGAATGCTGTTAGTGTTAACTGGGGTGAAAGTGATGTCGTAACAAATGCATACTTTGTCTCCTTGTCTCTGAGCAGCTCAATGTAGCCTGACTTTGACCCTTCCTCAAATTGGAGGCAAACCAATTAGAAGTAGTTAAAACAGTTTTTGCTCACTTATTATCAGCAATGAATACCTTGGTCAATACTGAGAATACTGAAATTGTAGCTCTCTTTTTGTTTGTTCAGGTTAATGTGTCATCAGTCAAAAGGCAGATACGTTTGGTTGGTACAAATATTCACTAGAGTTCAGTAAGATATGTTATCAGAAAAATCTTGGCGACCTCAAACAAGTGTACACTTTTTCTCATGGTACAAATAGATACTTTGCCCAGTTTTGTTGCATGGGCCACATAATGACTGAAGTGTTGTTGAATATGTCACAGAAGTTGCTGTTTTGGGCCATTTTTTTTTTTTTAATTGGCAGAGCTGGTTCAAAGTTATATTCCTTTTGTGAACATTTCTGTAAGCAAGTATTCATTCAGCGACATTAACATGAATAAAGTCCTTTTCCCCTTAGTGCCAAATTATACTCAAAAGGAGGAAAAGTAATTCCCTGCAGCCAGTGGAGCCTCTCCCAGTCTTGAAACCATTCAACATGCCCAACCCTCTCTCTTTTTTTTTATATGTCCTTCCGGATTCTTTTCCGTGTCCTGAACTTGTGAAGTTTTCCCAAGGACATGCATCATTGTGTTTAAGGGCATTAAAATGTCAATAAGTCATTTTACATAAGTGTATGTTTGGGCTGTGTGACAGAAACCGGGCCACTAGAGCTCAGACAATTAATCCTTGTAAAGCAAGATAATGGAAATGGGAAGAGCAGTGAACAGTATTTTGCCACAGAGGCAAAATGGCATCATGGACCCGACAAATTCAAACCTCCAACCTAGCCAACCTGGTCTCACAGAATTCCGTGAAATGAACACGCACCCTTAACTCAAAATCTGTGGTAGTTTCACTGAATCGGCAAAAATTCCGTGATGGTTCCACGGAAGTGATGGCAATGTATGTCAATGACAGGCATTATCCGTGGTCCACACATGAATTCCCTGTTCCAACACCTTATTCGTCAGTTTGATTCAGTCAGCATAATTTTATTTACATTTATTTTCTTTTTATTCAGACACTTTTTGAACGCGTAACTCAAACCCTTCCCTAAACTTGCCCATTTCTGTATTATAAAAAACAGGATATAACAAGAAGATACGACTGCAGGCAGAATTTATTCAAAGTACAAATATTCCAAGTGTTCCGAGGCCAAACGATTGATTTGTGTGAAGAAAATCCCCAAAAGCGATCAGCAGCGTTGAGTCGTTCCACCGAAGATTAATACATTTCAAATATTCCCGCCGGAAGAAACGGTACGTCAGCTTTGACCGCATTGGCTGTCGTGGTTGTCGTGACCAATTGCGTCATTACGTCAGCTTTGATTGTAAAATGCCATTGGCTCTCCTGTGTCTCGTCACCGACCGCATCATGCTGAAGAGTCTTGTGTATCATTTGAATGAGAAATATGAATGAGTGCATGTGTTCTGTTCACAAAGGGGCGCGATCTTCATTTCAATGACTAAAACATTAAGATCAACTCTGTTCTTCACATGAAGATATCGTATGACTTCAGAAGACTTGGAATGCAACATGAGTTAATACATTTATACTATTTTTGCAATAAATACTGTGTACATTTATTTGCCTGTTACGTGTTTTATATTGTTTAGAAGTGGGTGGGTTTAGGGTAGGAGTGGAATTAGTTGCTCCAAAATATAAACGAAGGCTATAAATATTCATAAAATCATGTCTCCTTTTACAAATGCAAAGAATTAAATGTGCATTGATTGACTTACATAGGCATCACTTCCGTGGACCCATCGCGGATTTTTCGGCGATTCCGTGAAACTACCACGGATTTTGAGTTAAAGGACCTGTATGTAGGATTGTGGCCAAAACTGGTACTGCAAACACTTTCAAATTACTGTAGAGGTGTATCCCCTCTCCCCCTCCCTCTGACTCGAGGTTGGCAGATCCCAGGCTGCAAGATCCAGCAGGAATGTAGGCTGCTACATGGAGCTTACAATGGCAAATGACGAGTCCTACACAGTAATTTGGGTTTTTCTTTCTGTTAATTATGTCTATGCTTCATGAGAGGTATTTTAGGTTTCGTAAAGTTAGACATTTTTTATCCAAAAAGTGTGTAGCTGCAGCTGTGGTAACTAGAGCAGAGCTGGCAACCCGGATGCCCAAACACTACTGACTTCGTGATTGGTAGATCGGTGGAGGGCGGCCCTTCAGGCCAAAACAATGACAATGACAATGTCAATAAATGATGAGAATATCCTGGCCGGACTACTGGTGTCAGTTATATAAGTATTTAAAAATTAACATGATTTCTTAATGTCTAGTGACATATTAAGGCCATTTTATGATTAATTGAAATACATTTCTTACATACAGTTCCTTTAAGGGTCAGTGTTCATTTCACGGAATTCTGTGAGATCAGGTTGACCTAGCCAATAAAGTAGTACTGTTTACTGTGCATATTGTATTGGTAAGAGTGAGGGATGTTGTTGTATCAGTAACAGAAAGCGAGTGTGTGTATAGCGAGCTGGTTATTGATTTTTTGTTTGGATATTTACCCTCATCTGTCAGAAAGCTTTGCATGGGTCAAGCTGTAATGGACACAGATAGAATAAGACAGGCAGAGACTGAGAAAGGAAGTAAACAATCTGTTGATGGTCTGTAAGAATCTGGGTGAAAGTGGGAGCAATTCTGAATGTGTCAAAGGCCCTCACATTCAGACAGGTCCAGGACATCAAATGTTTATGGGGACAGTAAACCGCCAAGTATGTCTGTGAGAACAAAGCATGATGAATCACACCCAGCTGCATGTGCTGTTACATCACACAGTGGTTCTCTACCTCCCCCTTTGTTTACACACACAGTCTCACTTGTGGTTACTCGAGTCTTATCTACTAAAGGCATGTCCAGACATGCCCGTTTTGGGGGGAGTAACATCCTGAACGTCCAGTGAAAAGTCTCACTCTTACACACATAAATAAACAAAGACCCCCACACACAAACATACACTCCTTTTTGTTTTTATAAAGTGGTGGCGATGTGCTTTTGAGCCCAGTTCTAAAAAATAAGATTTTATATAGTAAGTAGTAGACTATCCTATTATCTATTATCCATTATTAAGTTCCCATATTTTGAGGGGTTTGCTACTTTCAATTGTGTTAAGATGGGAATGATCTTTTCATTCATGGGCCCTACCTGTTGTCTTATACTGAGATCATTTCCTCTGTATTTCCTGACCCTAACCCCTAAACCTCACAAAATTCCTTTTGCATTTTTATATTTTAAGGCAAGGCAGTCTAATACTAATGCTAAAAAAACTAACTAATATTAATAGATATCACCATACTTTCCCCAGTTTATTAGGCCTAATCATAGTACATTAAAACAACTGTTTTGGTCTGCAAAGTTTCTGCAATTTTATTAGATAATGAAATTAGTCATTATGTAATTATATACATATGCAAAAAAAATATTTATTCATTTTTTACTAAGGGGATTTTAGATTAGCCTGACTCTGCCCTCCTACGTACTTCCACTAAATTTTAATTTTCCTTCAGTACTCCGTCTGGGATTTCCGTATATTCTCTGGTTTTCGCTGGTCAAATTTTAACCGGTCCAATCAGCGACCAGAGCAACATACGTCATGACCAAACGTTAGCGATTGGTTATGGCAGATCCAGAGTGGCTCTTGGCATATCCAATAGTTTTACACTTCAACAGAGTACCCGCCTTCAAGGAAGTAGACCCTTGTTAATGTAGAGTGGCCAGACTCTCTGTACAAATGAAATGTATGAGAGTCTGGTAGGACCAGGCTACTTTTAGATAGCTCTTTTTATTACTCCATAAATATGAAAATACTTTCAACAAGCAGAAAAACAAACCAAAAAAATCAGGTGAATTATATTTTTTGAAACATTTGTTGGAAAAATCTTACTTACTCTAAATGCAATGTAATAAAATAAAATTCTAAGTGTCTTTAAGATTAAAAGGTAATTCATCTCTATGTTAGCAATTTTAAGGGTTTATTTTGAGTATTTTTCCAGTCAGAAATGAATATATTAAATATAAAAAACATCATAACAGACCAAATCAAAGCTGCTCTGACTCTCAGTAGATTAGTTAACACTAATTTTCAACAGATAGACAGTGTGGGTATTGCTTAATGGCTCCTGCAGGACCAATGTTCTCAAGCTCTCACCATTGAAATATTACATGTACTGCCCAATGCACAATTTAAGGCATTAATGAGTTTATTCATTGGTCTGTTGGGTACATAAGAAGTTGTTGTGGAAACCGTCCAGAAAGCAAGCCAAGCAAATTATAGTCATATTGATGAGAGCATTCACTTATGCATCGGCAGACAGGGTGATTATTTTCCTTTGGGATTGAGCTGCTCTAATGGGAATATAGTCTGCTAGCATTTGCACTAGCATTTAGTGTTGTGATCAGTGAACCACTTTCTGATGTTTCTTTTTCTCTTTTCCCTCTCATTCTCTGACCAGGTTATCCATGACCTCAGATTTACAGCATTACACTTTCAGGATGCCGAATATAGGGTTTCAGAACCTTCCCCTCAATATCTACATTGTTGTCTTTGGGACGGCCATTTTCGTCTTCATCCTCAGTCTACTCTTCTGCTGCTACCTGATTCGGTAAGACCACCTGGCTCTTCTATGTGTGCGGCAGCAAGGATGTGTTTCAACAAGCCTCAGAATGCCATACATTTGCTTATATATCCTCTTCAGCCACTTACAGGGTTTGAACGTCTTGATCTAGTCCCTAAGCATACTGGCTTCAAAATAGAACTGTTGTAATTAAACACCTAACGCACATTTGAGTGTAATTTGCATCATGATTTGTTTGGAAATTCATGACAAACGCAATCAACCCAGTATGCGCAAGTGGGTGTAGTTGGAACCTGTGGTGTAGAAGCCAGTGTTGCCAGCAGGAACAGTGTACATCGTAAAAATCACAATTATACCACAAATATAAAAGTAACAGTTATTTAGGAACCTCACGTGCTGACAGATTATGACACAAATGCTGGAACAAACCATGGTGCATCTAGACAACTGTTTTATGTACCACGCTCAAAGGTAAAATAGAAAATGGAAGGGAGTTTAAAAGACTTCCATGAGAGAGAGGAGAGCTGGGTTGATGGTGGAATGGAGAGGTTCTCTTTCATCTTCACACCGTGTCCATACCATGTGAGGCAGCTTTTATCATGCTCACTTTGAAGGCTGAACCAACTCTGAATTTCAGAGCCATACTTTAAATATTAGTGGTTGCCCAATAAAGAAGCAGGGATAAATTAGCAACTTCATTGACTTCCACAATATATAATAGGGACGTTTAATTTTAGCCTTGTTAAGCCATGGGTACCCTCAGGAATTTTGGATTTAGTTTTTGGATTTATTGGGGTAAAATAAGGTCTGCGGTTAAAATTAACTTGAAGAGACTTTCCTTTTTTGATTTATAATATACATTACACACAGTCATACCATAATGGGATTTTTTAACTGTAAATTTAAACCAAATTCCATTGGGAGCCCATGGCAGCTTAGCCCTCAAGGTTGGTCTGCAAACCATGTCTTGATGGCCTGAACAGCTCTATTGCAATGTAGCATTCCTTAAAAAGCGAATAATCAGAACAACAAGGCAATTGTATGAAATTTTGAAGAAGGATCCTGATTACTTGTGCCTGAAATGTTTTTGTTACTTTTGATAGTTTGTATGTGCGTGTTTGATGCACTAACAAAGCTTTTCATGAAGAGTGAGAAGGTCACACAGCACAGTTTGGAGAAGCTAAGAGAGCTACTGACTTGATAATCTAAACTGAAACTAAAACCCACCATTACAAGGCCCCCCTGCTTGAATTTGGTTTGAAGTTTCCATGTAGATGGATGTAAACTAAAGCTTTTTGTTTGCACATTAACTGAATCCAAAGCAGCTTAGTTGCACAATCACGAATCAATGCATTTTGAGGACATTGAGGAAACTACTGTACATTTTATCACCAACTTCCTTTATGGATTGGGTGAACTCCACAGCATCTGCTCAATAACTTGAAGGACACTGATTAACTTTTCAAGTGAGAATGGACATGGTAATGATAAATCAACCAAACTGACCACTGATGCTTTACGGCTTAAGAAACTCCATTCTTCATCAGCTACGGAGCTGCTGTTATCCAGTCAAATTTGCCATGTGATCTTGGCAGCAGAGATACTGTAGCTTTAATGTGCAATTGAAACATGTAGCATCTCTTACTTAAGTCAGTGAGAACCAGCAGCTCTCATTTATATTCAGCCTAACCAGTGGGGGAGATGGTAAGTTTCTTCACATTTATTATATACTATTTCTGTTTTATTTGACTTTGCCTCCCCCTTAATGTATTTTCAAATGTGTACATGTATTGGTAACCTTTTATAGTCTTATATTATTAGTCTTAACAATGAAAACACTGGATTCTTGAATGAAAAATGCCAGATTACTGAGTCATCTATAAAGAGTTTGTATTTAGCCCAGATTCCAGACTTCTAAAGATGCGGTCTCCCTTGCATTAGATATTCACAAATATTCATGATTTCCTCACTGAATCAACCAGCAAACATTTGTTATGCCCCCATTACAAAAACGCATACAATTCCCCAGTAAACTACTCGGACACTTCAGGCACACTTAAAAATCATTAACATCATTGCATTAAATAACAAAACAATATTATTTGAAATGACTGCACGCTTTTCACATTCAACCTTTCACAAACCTATGTTAGGTACAGTATTGCCACTGTACATCTGAGCCAGCCCTGAAATATTGAAACATTACACCAGCAATTGCAATTTCAGCAAATACCAAAATAGTAGGCTACCATACCTAGCTGCATTTTTCATTATATTTTTAGCTTGCTATTTGTCACCTTCACGTATACCTTCAGCATAGCTGAAACTATATGCAAAGGTCTAGAGTGCTGATTCACAGCTTTTTAAAACAATTTAACAATTGTTGTTGACAGGCTGGAGACGTCCCTACTGAGAAGACCAACATATGCTTTTGAATGCTGGTCATTAACATGGGATGTCTGTGAGCTTGTGTTCCCGGCAGTTTTCTTATTAGAGTAGTTCAACCAAAAATGAAAACTTTTGTCATTCATAACCTATATGCTAGCTAACTAGGCAAACTAGTCCACCAGCTAGACAAGCATTAAGGTGGTCTTTCCAGTAGGGATTTTATTTTAGAAGACGTTAAAATTAAATGAATGAGATCTTTGGAGATGGTCTCTTGACCGCTTTATCTGTCGAATTAAACTGCTATTTTATCATGAACATCAAAGACTTGAATCAAGGACCACCAGACTGTAGAGTCGTGAGACCGTGTTGGACGTTCAATGTGATAGATGAGGGAGTCGTGAGCTCAAGTGGACCTGTGAAGGACGTCGTGATTCAGAGCAAACACACGCAGTCGCACGTAGCAGCCATGTGCCAGCTCCAACACACAAATGTGAAATGCCCCTGTGACTGGCAAACACACACTTTGAGAAGAAAAGGGGCGGGTGGGTGAGTGTTTGTCTAGCACAGTCTTCCTCATGGGAAAACAATTGAAATTCACACACACGTCTGAGATTGAGCACTCAGTGTACATGTTAATAGCTATATTATATGGGAAATGGTCACAAGGTGGTTTTCAACCTGATGAATTGTAACACATGCCTAATCATGACTGCCTGTAGTTTGTCAAACAACAGTTCATTTTGACCTAGCCCACCTTAGGAACTAGACTAAAACACACTGTACGATTTTGGCCATGATTGTGCAACATACATGTCTTAGTTTGCAATCCCTTCAGGTTATGATCTATTTTTGCTTTTTTTGTAAACACGCGCTATACGGACGTGTCACACTCGTGTATTTTGCAGCATCATACGAATGACACAGCATTCTAAACTAGCTACAATATGTAATTTTTCAGCGTATCTTGATGATGCTTTGATTTCACAGAGCTTTTATTATGCCACAGACAAACACTTCCACTTTTTCCGGTCATGCAAATGTGGGGTAACTCAGCAGTTTTATCATGTTAGATCAATTTGAGAGTGTTGAAAGTTATGTTATAATGCTATTCTGTGCGTTCACTCGGGGGCTTTTATGAGACACTTGTTGCACACTGCAGTAAGCTAGATTGATATTAAGCATGGTAAAACATGGTACTCGCGGTAAAAAAAAAGAAGAAAAGATTTAAACAATAAGACTTACTGTGTAGTACACAAGTCAACAAAATATATAATGTTGTTCTAGTGGTTTTTAGATATTTGAATCAAAAAATCTTACATAATTGTGCCAACAGAAAAATCAACTCTTCCTCAACCCTAAATTCCTCCAAAGGGAGTATCTGCACCTTTACCTGCTGGTCTCTTTCAGAATGTCAGTTTCTCTCCTAGACTGTGCTGCCTGTTTTACAGGTCCCTCTCACTCTGCTGCGAGAGGTTAAGCTTACTTGTAATGGAGGTAAATTTTACAACACGTCTCCATTTTTTCACATCTATCCAACTCTCTTTTCACTTGAGAATTTTCTGAATATATATATATATATATATATATATATATATATATATATATATATATATATATATATATATATATAGGGAGAGTAGGGTACAACCTAATGCTTTTTGACATTCTCAGTTTGTGTAAATCCACTTGGGGTTCAGAGTATTTATTTTCCCCACATTAATTCCACACATGTCTAGTACAATTGTGTGGTTTTGTTTTATTAATACAGTGTATACTTTTTTTTCTTGATTTACCCCGAAAGAATGGAAGTGAAATGTGACAACATGCCCCATAGGTGGGGTACATTGTAACATGACCAAATGACAGCTTAAAACATTACCAGATATAATAAAAAAATATCCAAAACAAACTAAAATATTTTGTCAATAAAATACAATTATAAACTTTTTGAAATAATATAATGTCATTTTTTATCATTAAAAATGCATTTTTTATTTTGACAACAAATACATCGCTAAATACAGATATACAGCATAGTTAAAAACATAATAATATAAAAAAATGAATAATTTCTGAACATTGACTCATTATTCACCATTTTCTCATGGTTTCTCAAAAGAATTCATAAAAGTATAGAATATAATAGCATATTTCTAACACAGTGTTACAACGCACCCCATCTGCACAACTGGGATTTAAACCGTGGCT
This sequence comes from Gobiocypris rarus, assembly GCA_023029165.1. NCBI lineage: Eukaryota > Metazoa > Chordata > Actinopteri > Cypriniformes > Gobionidae > Gobiocypris > Gobiocypris rarus. The sequence goes on from CM040914.1 coordinate 38,278,597, forward strand.
CACGTCTTCTGCTGTTAGATCAGTGTTAAAGAACGATCTCAACTGTTAAATAACAGATATTAGATTAAGATAATATCAGATTTGTTTTATTTTAAATAAACACAAAAACAGAGATGAAAAATAAACTTAAGAAAGAAATGTACTTTTGCTATGGTTAAATAAATGTTCAGTGATATCCTCCAAAGATTTTTTAATTTTGGCAAAAAAAATTATCTATATAGTGTTGATATGGCAACTAGTAAATATACAAAGTTTCTTCACTCTGGCATGTGTGTAAAGTGTTAAACCATGCGTGTTACAACTAACCCCACATTAGGTTGTGCCTGCACTCCCTATATATATATATATATATATATATATATATATATATATATATATATATATATATAATATATTAATTTATGGATGTGGTTGTAAGATACTGCATTATTGTATGTTCTGTTCACCTGTGCCTTACTTCCTGTAATATTGGTCAGGCCTGAAATATGCTTTGTTGTTGTTGAATTAATTGCCATATCTTCCAGATAATTTAAATTGAAAGGGTTTCAGCAAAACAAACAATCAAAATCAAGAGGAATGTCTTATATTACTAATGTTCTAACAACTGTTTAGAATGTAAGCACACAAATTGAAGGTTAAAAATAGTGTATAGCGTTTGCTGGTTTTCCTTAAATAGCTTTTTTCTTACACTAGAGACTCTTCCATCATGCCTGACACATTCCAGTTATTTTCCATCAGGGTTCCTCTCTCACTCTCTCTCTCTCTCTCTCGCTCTCGCTCTCTGTCCTTGACACACACACACTTGCTCAAGATGAAAATAGTGTTAAATGGAGACTGTTCATTGCTTGGCTGCCTCCATTTCTTGAGTTCATGCCAAGAGTATCTGTATATAGGTCTTTTAAAGCGTCTGGCACCAGTCTAACAGTCACACTCGGTAAAGCGTTGCGAGTGGGTAACGCCTGGGCAGTCTGGTTCAGACAGGCAGTTAAAGTCTGGTCAAGCTTGATGAGACAATACAAGACCTAAATCACCCTAGAAAGACTCTAAAGATAGTTTAAACATGCCAAGGCAGCTCACAGCACTGCTAGAACTGGACACAGCCAATGTCAAAGGAGAGCAAATTATTTTTTAATAGTTGAATAGTCATTTGAAAGTAGATGGCTTTTTAAATGATCAACTTGGCAGATTTGTCAAATTGTGACTTGTGGCATGTGTTGACCATATAAATCTGGAACATCTGGTCCAGAAGCACCTACAATGCATTTTTCACACCCAACAAAACCACCGGCATTTAAAATGGACTGTATTTTAGTGTTGTGGTTTAACTTGATGATTTTGGCCTTTGTTTGTATATAGTTTAGTATTATGAATGTCTCTCCAACACAGGTTGTGTCACTCTCTGAACTAAAACAATGATTTCTTTTGTCTAGGTTACGGCACCAGGCACACAAAGAGCTCTATGCATACAAGCAGGTAAGCTGCTGACTTATCTATTCAAACACTTTACTGTATTGTATAAATCTACATTATTTACTGTATGATTCAAATTGGGTGTGAACATCAGTGTTTCCGTTTTTTCTTCGGTTATAGAGTCTTGCTCTAAATACATATAACTAATGAAGTCTTTTTATTTTTTTAATTTACAGGTTATTCAAAAGGAAAAAGTCAAAGAATTAAACTTGCATGAGGTAGGAGTTCCCACTTTCATCCAGCTGTGCAGATATTTTTTGGTAAAACTTTACATTAAGGTTCCCTTTGTAAAGGGTTTATAAAGGTGTTTAATGACTAATAACTCTTTTACAAATGCATTGTAAATCATTGATTAACAGTTATAACTGCATGGATAAAAAGGGGCGAATTAAACGCAAGACCTTCTAAATTGTGAGCCATTTCCACTCGCATGTTATAAATGCTTAATAAACGTATTTATTCACACTTACTTAGAGTCCCTGTAGAGGTAATGCTGAGATTTGTTTCTAAACACATTATAAATGTTAGAAATGTATTGTTGAAACACATTACAAAGACTGTGAACTATATAGTACTGAATTCAGAAGTTAGACCGTTAAACAATTTTTTAAACATTGCTGTGTTCCGGATTCTTTGGGCGGGGCTAAAACGGTGGCTCGATGATGCACTGGAGCCACTGAGCACTAGAGTACATTCACAATTTCGCATCAGTTCACCCGCTAGATAGCGATTTACTCTCCAGTACCGTTAGTTACTACAGCCTACAACTTACAAAACAGCCTACAAAACAAAAAAAGACAATCTCAAGAAGAGGTGGATTAATTTTGTGAACAGCTACCTTGATGGAGTGCTGACGATCACCACCAACACCTGCCTCTGCAGTGTCTTTACACCGGATACTGATAGTTTTACAAACTTTCATCGGCGACAACTGGGATTCACTGACAATCCGCTGCAGAATGGGGCCGAACCGTCTCCCGCCCCGGCCTTCATCCTCCCGCTCTGCGGACATCTGGTGCCGTCGTGACTCGTGAGCTGTACGTGAGTGTTGTCTTGTGTGTTTACGGCTGCCTTCCCGCGAGTGGGCGTGGTTTCGGCGCCGACAGCAGACACGCCCCCAGCGTTTGAGAGCGGAGAATGCTGCTTATTTTTTCAAGATTTCAATAAGCTATTTTATGTACTTAGCAGATATTTTTATGATTCAAATTTGGCTGGGTGGTTAATAACACATTTATCTGTGGTGTGAAAAACTCAGAAAACATATTTAATTTTGACTTTTCAGGGACTTTAACTCAAAACCAGATTCCTATTCGTTTCAAGATGCAGCAAAAATAGTGAGGTTGCTGTGCTGTACTGGTTTTCTCATCAATATCTCATGACTGCCACTTTTCTTACTATGTTGCTTACCAGAAGTTACCCATGATAATCTGCAAAAAGATGCCTATCCACAGCCGTGTATATAAACTGACTTCTTGTTTATCAAGATGAAAAAAAAAAACATAAGAGCATAACTAAAGAGATATTAATAATGTATTAGATATACCTGTGAAACTTAATGTAAGGTGAGCAACTTAATTTAATTAATAATTTAATCTTGATAAACAAGAAAAACGTTTGTATACATTGCTGTGTATAGGCATCGTGACCTTTTTGCAGAGTATCATGGGTAAGGCACAGAGTAACTTCTTGTAAGCCACATAGTAAGAAAAGTAGGAGTCATGAGATTTTAAAGAGAAAACCACAACTACAACACCCTTCAGTCTCACACTTATTTTTTACTCAAAACCAGATTCCTGACTTAATTCGTGATGCAGCAAAAATAGTGAATAAATACATTTACTAAGCATTTATAATGTGAGTTGAATCACTATTAAGCCGGTATTGCATTTAAGTCACCCTTTTTAATCATGCAGTTATAACTGTTTATCAGTGCATTTGAGTTATTAGTCATTAACACCTTTTATAAAGGGAACCTTAATGTAAAGTGTTACACATTTTTTACTTTATGTCATTTTATTTTTTGTGTGTGGTCAATCATGTTAATCATTTACTTGGATGGTTACATGATGTTACAGGCAAGATGTGCTTTCTTGGTGTTAAATGTTCTGTGATGTGGCATATTAGATTTAAAGGACATATTTGAGCAAGTCATTCATAAAAGTCAATTAATTAACAGTAATATTAATATTAATGTCAAAAGTGATTTGTATTCTTTGCATTTTCGGAGTGGCTGGACCATTTTTGCCAAAATATATTTCAGTAGAAAATGAATTAATTTATCTAAAGTAGTGATAGATCAATGAAAATGTATTTGGACACTTGTCAAGTCAAACATAAAATACAAAGACAGCAACAGGCATATTAGGCTGCTGTCACTTTAAGACCTAATGCATAGACCAAATATACCGATACACATGCGTTTTCTTAACTGTTAAATTCACTTAAGACAAAACCTGCATTGCCCTCTACCCTGAATGTAACTCTTTAAACACACTCTTCATGTTTAATAATAGCATGAGCATATGACATTTAACCTTCAGCAGTTCGTACATGGCCGCTATCATTTTGCTAGTGTTAATAGGCCAGACTGACTTCACATGTGAGTGCTAATGAAATGGTAGCAACAATATTGAGGTGTGAGGACACCAGTGTGCTCGTTGAAAGCACAAACACTTCACTACTGTTTTTATTCTCCAAGCAAGGCCAATCTGAAAAAAGTGTCATTTAACATTAGCAGCACTGTCAGTGGTTTTATATTAGGAATTTGTTTTGAAACATTGCCTGAGAAGTGCCAAGCAAATTTCATCTGCACAGTTTTTCATGGTAATCCAATTTTTGGGGGGGCTTTTTGTCAGACTCAAGGTTTTATATTTGATACTGATTTTGTTCATGAATAGTTAAAAATAAAAAAACTAGTGTTTTTATTTTTTTCATTTGATTATTCAATTTCTGTTCTTAAATAAATCTAATGTAGGCCTACTTAAAACCCCGTTAAAATTGCACTTTTTATATAAAATTACACTTTGTATGTAATGCTACAGTAAAACATTGGTGTTCACTTTCAGAAGTTGCTTTGTTCTCATAAAATGAATGTGAATAATGTATGTTAGTTATACCATTTTCAGTTTTTATATATAATTTAGAAACTTAAAGCATTATCATATCGAATATCGCTTTATTTAATATTTATTATTATTTATTATGTTTAAAAATCAAAATGTAGGCGTTTTTGTTTGTACAGGAACATTGTTTTATAAGACTCAAAAGTGTTAGTTAATTCTTTTAATCTAAAGGCTGAAACTGTTGCGTTTAACATGAGGTCAGGGTTATTATATTTTTACATTTTGAATTTTATATTTCTATTTCTATTTTATTTCATTTCAATTTAGTTTAGTTTTCTCTTTTAATATTATTTTATATATAAACAGTATATAAATTATATCAAATATAAACTAATTTAAAAAATACAGGCTTATATTACATGCATTATTTCTCTGAAAAATGTTTGTCTCAGTTTTTTATATTGATAATGAAAATGAAGATACTAACAGTAATAACACTAAATAAATGGGTCAGTAGTCCCCTCGCCTGTACTGGTCATTCGGGATTGCACTTGCATATGTGCTCAGACAAGAAGCACGGGGGAGGGGCTGAGCTACAAGCTGATTGGTCTCTCCATCCTCTGCACACAAAAACATTGTTATGATTGTATGTCACAGGCATGGGAGTTTTTCACTATATAGTGAGATGACAGGAAATGTAATTAAATTCATGGCAATTCAAAGAAATTCCACACAGTCACACTACAGAACATTCAGTGTTAGGAACGTTACTTTAGAAAAATAAAATGGGTAACTGGTTTGGATTGCTTTATTTGGATTACTTTTTCAAACGCAAAGCAATTTTCTTTCAATTTGATTAGTAACTAATTGAATTACAAATTTTACCTCAGTAATACAACTAAATATTACATTCATTTTGTAATTGAATAACATAATTTTATTACACGTAACTAGCCACTCCTCAACCCTGCATACATTTTGTTCTAAAATATAGATAACGATCAAATTCTTTAAATAAATTACCCCCTCAAAGTTGTTTAATTAGTTTTGTTCCAATTTTATTTTCATTTCAAATCAAATTACACAAATCAAATCTTTCATTCCAATGCAAATTGGAGTCATTCTCAATTCAATTCTGAATTGTGCACAGGCCTGGTACATAGTAGTTTAGGCCACCTAGTTAGTATAAAGCATAACTCAAAATATATTTAAAAAAATAAGTCAAATATGTCTATAAAATGAAGGTCAATAGGGTCCAAATAAATACACTATCTTCTTGAGGGTGAGCATTCATTCATTTTGGGGTGAACAATCTCTTTAACTAGATTCACTTCACTAGATCCAACATTGAATTAAGGAGTGCCCGACCACAGCATGTATCCTAGGCTTTTAAGTTCAAGCCCCCATGAGTTAGAAAGATGATCTGCCTCTATCAACTCTGTCCTTGATCTTATATAAGATACAGGGGCCTTCAGCGCGAGACGAGTGAATATAAACTCAGCTCTCGAAACATTAAGTACCCTGATTATATACATAGACATACACATCGTATGGTAGAGCTTGTGCATGGATGATTGATGTGCAAACCCACTGGTGCAGAAAACTATAGCATATGTGCCAGACAGTTGCCAAGATATGGATCCTCAGATGGCAACCAGTGAGAACAGCATGGACATAAATATCACTGCATCAGTGAGTAAGATATATTGTGTGTAAATCCACCGCAGTGAAACAGTCGGAAATAAAACTGTGAGAGAGCAAACAGATGAGAGCGGCAGCATGAAACGGACTGAGCAATGCTTATGAAGGTTTATTCCTGTTTGTTAAAAAAGATGCCGGGGAGTCACATTTGAACTGCAGAGGTGGTCCTTTCAATTTAGAAGCCTAGTGGAGAGAAGGAAAAAGAGGGACAGCTGATGGTTCAGTGGCATTCCGTCACTGTGTAGGCAGTTAAGGACTCACTATTCTGATAGGAATGACACTGGCCTGGTTTGTTGGTTGGACAATTGATTATACGCAGATTGGCCTTGCTTGGAGTAAATTTATGCAGGACTAAACATTAGTTGACTAAAAGAGGCTTATTCGACCAACATTTTATGAATCGGTTAGTCGCAGGAAATGTCGGGCACGAAATCCAAAAGTTTGCCTATCATCCATCCAACTTCAAATATTGCTTATCATTTGAAACATGTAGAAGTAGAAGTACTTAACATAACTCTAATATTAAACTAGATAAATACGGGCTATTATTAGATCACTTGGATTTTTTCCTGATAACAGCGGAAACAACTTAAAATACATTTTGTTCATACAGATAGGATTGTTCAACATCATTCGAAAATGTAAAGGGTAAGGTTTACTTGTGTAAAGGGTTACTTTTATTTGTGTAAACTTACAATAACAGTAAAATAAAGAAAACAAACAGGATGCGCTTTCTGCCATCTCAGTGAACTGGTGAGCATCACAAAAATGAACCAAAACTCAATTTACTTGCCTCACAGACATGAGAAGCATATACTGTATCTATAGGAAGCTTGAAATGTCTACTTTTAAATGAAGCAATTCAAATTGTAAACAAAAACTCTCTGGTTATGAAATCCGTATGAAGAGAGCATCTCTCTCTAGACGCGTACACTTTACTGCGGAATGATAAAAGTGTGTCAGTGCTGGAAAATAGAAAAGTAATCCAAAAGTAATTAAATGTAATTTACATTACTTTAATAAATTAATTTAAAAGTTACAATACTTATTACATTTGAAATAGGGTAACTTGTAATCTGTAACCTATTACATTTCCAAAGTAACTTTCCCAACATTGGCTATAGGAATATTCCACTCCCTGTATATATTTAAGTAAATAAACCAATATAAACAGATTAGTCGACTAAAGGCTTAAATTAACCACTAGTAGTTGACTAGAAACATCTTTAGTCGGGGACAGCCCTAGCTACATGTTTAGTGTTATGAGAAACATGCACAGACATGGGCGTATTCTGGCCCTGGTTGGCTCATTCTTTCCTGACAAAACCCAACAGTGTATATTCAACAGACAATTTCTTCTTCTTGCAGTCTCGCTCATCTCAAACAGAGAACCTTTGTGTCTCGCTAATTCACTGACGACCCCCTGGTCAGGGTCAATGACACCTAAAGCACTAGGACTGTATCTTGCTTTATAATACACACACAAAACAGTAAATAACTTGTTGTGACAGACACCCATGTGCCCAGGCACATTTGTCCGAAACCCCTTTTGTTCTCTCACAATTACTAGTTGTGCAGTCCCCTGCTCTCTTATTTGCTGTCAGCAAGGTTTATGAAATATTTACTTTGTGCACAGTTCTGGAAGATGTCCTAGATATTATAAGCTATCTGTTTTAACTTTCACTTGCATTATTAACTATTCCAGATGTTATAAACTAATAAAAATTGTGAATTATATCAAATGTAAGTTATTGATATAATTCGTCACTTAATAGTGTCTTAACACAAAGCACTGGTTTAATCTGTTTACACTGATACACCCTCTCTCACTATTTAACTTTACCTCAGTTTACCATGTCATTTTCTTACACATTCCTTTGAATTTTAATGACAACTTTATCAAAGGAACTAGCTAGTAGCCCTTTAGCCTTATATGGAATAGCCAGTACAGAGTCTTTTGTCTACCTTCAGATTACATCACCATTTAATTGCGTCCAAATGTTCACAGAATTCCACTCTCTGATATGAGACAGGTTGTTAATCAAAGTGTTTAGCTTGGCTTTTATAGCACAATGTCTAGACTTTTTTTTTTTGATGAAATGCCATATCTGCACCTCCACCTGGTACACTTCACTGCTAATTACAAAGGAAACTTCTTGAGTGTAGACCATTTCTTTACTTAAGATGAAGAAAGTCTTCAAGAATATTGGTTTTATAGCCTTTCTATCATAAAGTTAGCAATCCTGAATGAATACAGCATTATAACATGTCTTCCTGTCTCACTGATCTTTGAAGGTGGAACCATCCATTACTTGTAACTGCATGTTGAGACAAGTGTATTCAATGGAACCGCTTTCTTCTTTGAGGACAAAATGTTTATATTTCAATATTTTATCTGTGTGTTCATTGGAATGTATTGTTTTCTCTCTCCAGATTTGTGCGGTGTGTTTGGAGGAATTCAAGCAGAAAGATGAGTTGGGAATTTGCCCGTGTAAACATGCCTTTCACAGAAAGTGAGTACCTTGGCATATGTTGTTTTCTAAAATAGCAGCACCAAACAAGTTTTGCAGTCTATTTGTTTGAGCAACCTGACTGAGCCAAAAGCTAACATTAGAGTTTGAGGTTGGATTTCCTGTTTGACGAACAGTGACGAAGCCATTCTGATTCTGCTAGTGGCATATATTACATCAATTACACACTTTAAAAAAAATTACCTAAATGCAAATTTGCAATGATGGTTTCAAGCGTGCTGGATAACTGTGCTCTGCCATTGATCTAGTTGAAATGTGTCTGACTCACCCATCTTCTCATTCGCCCCTTTGTGAAACATTTGCACTGGGCTGTATGTCAGAGTAAATGCCAAAGTAAATGTCAGAGCAATGCTTGGACACTTATCAGAGGGGCTGAGAGCTCTCGGTTCTTTTTAAACATTTCAACATTTTAGTTTGCCTCTCTAGGAATCCAGCCAAATTTTAGAGCATAAATGGGTCATTGAAATCATATACATTATTTACTATATATATATATATATATATATATATATATATATATATATATATATATATATATATATATATATATATATATATATATAAAGAGTTTAGCATTTACTACTATGTAATATATTAAATGCTATTATTGTTAACTGTGATTTGTTAAAAACTAATTTTATGCAACTGTGCATTAGAAACTCGTAGTGTCATAATTACAGTTGTGGTCAGAATTATTAGCACCCCTGATTAATATGATCAAAGAGGGCTGTAAACATAATTCTGCATTGTTTATCCTTTCGATCTATCATTCAAAATATTTGCAAAAACCTAACCATTCATTGAGGTAAAAGAATGGAAAGTCGAGGGAAAATCACATTATGAAAGAAATGTTTTTCTCCAAAACACCTTGGCCATAATTATTGACACCCCTAGAATTTATTATGAGTCAAATATCTCTGAAGTATATTCCCGTTAATATTTACACATTTTTAGCACACCAGGGTGACTAGGAACATGTAACTAGCTATAATGTCTTGTTTCACAGGAGTATTAATATGAGGGCACACAAAGGCCAAATTCCCCTAATCATTCATCACAATGACAGGTGTCTATATTGTCTTAATGCATGGCGAGGAGGAAAGAGTTTGACTGGCCAAAGACTCTCCAAGGATCACAGATGGAGAATCTCAGCGATTAGTTGAGACTTGGGGTCAGATTTTTTAAATCAAACAACCCCTACATCACCACATGTTGTTTGGGAGGGATTCAAGACAAATCCTTCTTGCTCATCCAGAAATAAACTCCAGCATATTCCGTTGTCAGATACGACTAGCAATTCGAAAAGGATCTGGTTCTGTGGTCAGATAAAACTATAAAAAAAGCTTTTTGGCAGCAAACCCACCAGATTGGTTTGGTGCAAACAGGGATAAACAGTACCCAATGTCCACGGTTAAAAATACCACTGGATCTTTAATGTTGTGGGCCTATTTTTTGCTGGAGGTTCTGGACATCTTGTTTAGATACATGATGGATTTTAGCAAATACAGATAAAACATAAAAAAATCAAAACCTGACGGCCTCTGCTAGAAATCTTACAATGGGCCGTGGTTGGATCTTCCATCAGGACAACGATCCAAAATAAACATCAAAATCAACACACAACTTTGTCACGGAGCACAAAATAAAGCTTCAGCCATGGCTGTCCCAGTTCCCTGACCTGAACCCTGTAGAAAATTAGTGGGGTAAACTGAAGAGAAGAAGCACCAACATGGATCTGGGAATCTGAAGGATCTGGAGAGATTCTGTATGGAGGAATTTGTCAGGTGTTCTCCAAACTCATCAGGCATTATAGGAGAAGACTCAGAGCAGTTATATTGGGAAAAGGAGGTTGCAAAAAGTATTTCGTAAAAGGGTGTTTTGGAGAAAAGCAGTTATTTCATAATATGATTTACCCCCAACGTTCAATTGTTTTACTTCAATAAAAGGTTAGATTTTTGGTAATTTTTTGAATGATAGATAAAAAAGGATTAACAATGCAGATTTATTTTTATCTTTGATCATATTTACCAGGGGTGCCAATAATTCTGACCACAACTGTATGCCACAAGGGTGCTAGCTGATGAAAATTAATAGACATAACTACATGAAACATAATATAATGTGATACTACATCACATGATGCATATCATTTGCATGTCACACTGTTGGAATGTATGAGTCACAGGTTATTCCCATTAAGATAGATGGATGGATGGATGGATGGATGGATGGATGGATGGATGGATGGATGGATGGATGGATGGATAGATAGATAGATAGATAGATAGATAGACAGATAGATAGATAGATAGATAGATAGATAGATAGATAGATAGATAGATAGATAGATAGATAGATAGATAGATAGATTTTTTTAAGGTTGCATAATGATTATTATGAACTGACTGTTATCGAAAAAATCCCCCAAAAATCCCTACATCCAGTGTCAGTAGTTAAATGTAGACTTCTGTATCATAGATCTGTTTGTTTACCTGATGGGACCAACACAACCTAAAATAGAACTGTGCTTACAGTGAATTATTCATCAGAGCAGAGATGCCAAAATCTCACTCAGACTAACCTGAGATTCAGTCTCACATACCACATGGGCTTCCTGCAAGGAGACGCCCAGCTTCGCCAACACAACCAGGCCTGATATATCATATGAGATCACTTTTGACTTGCTACCAGTAGTAGTTCGGGTTAGTGGAGGCTGTTTGCAGTGGGCAGTTACTGTGATCTGGGAAATGTTAAGCATAAAGTTATCTAGTTTGCCTTTCATCTTCCACATTCTCTGTGTCTCCCTCAGGTGCCTTATCAAATGGCTGGAGGTGAGGAAGGTATGCCCGCTGTGCAACATGCCCGTCTTGCAGCTGGCCCAGCAGCACAGCATGTCCGAGCCTGTGCCCCCAACGCAGCAGCCTCTGCCCGGAGTGGAAAACCTGGTGTAACCCCTCCTGTTTCTCCTAAAAAAATTGACCACCACTACCTTCACACTCCCTCCTGTACAGGTACACGCTCATATCCACGGACAGACCGCAGGATTTGTGCCCGGAGCCACGGTGACCTGCGACCTTCATATGTTCCTGTCCTGCCTTGGTGGCTTTATAACGGATTTTTTTCCAAATTACAATAATAGATGATTTACTCCATCAATCTTATTTGGGTTTAGCTTTTTTCCTGTGGGATAATGAAAACGAATTAAGTTTACATGGCCAAGCCATGTTTAAAGTAACCGTTCCACACCAAAGCACTTTTCTGAGGACACCAGTGAGAGGCAAAAAAATACAAGGACTAAAAAAAAATAACATTAAAAACAAAAAACTACTTTTTAACTGAAGTTTTTTTTTTTAACAAGCACTTTACACAAAACTCAAACTTAGTTGCTTGTGATAGTAGCAAGATCTTGTTTTATATTTTATGATTTCAAACTTTTTTTAGTTGATGTACACAGAGCAAACCATTGGTATTATTTTCAATAGAGAGGGTTATGTTTATACTGTATATTAAAGGGACAGCAGCTCTCTGATGTGTATATGTTTGTGTGTTTGTTTGTGTGTTTGTTTGTGTGTGATGGTCAGTAGATTGGCTGTATTGGTAGAGACGGTTCGCTGCGACCTTTAGCTGGTGCCCAAATCAAATGTGAATGCACAGTTTGTGTTATTAAGGTCAGGATGTGACTTAGCAGTATTTGATCTGTGTTCTGTGGACGCCTTTATATTTGACATGCTTTTTAACTGATGGCTGTGTTAAATACACACAAAACACACACACACACGTTTGATGAGAATTTAAAAAAATGCAAAATAAAAAACATTAGGAGTGTAAAAAGATATTGCGATATGTGTTTCAAATCTAAGATTTCCGTTTAACTTCCAAACATAATTTAAAATATTTTTTATATAACCTGAGATATTTCTGTACCTCCATTTAAAGTCCATTCCCCTAAAATTTAAAGATAAAAAATGTTACAAAGGCAACGAAAAATTAACAATCGAGTGGTCTAATCCAAATCCAAGTCTCGCTATGAAAGAGATTCACAACGGCATGCATATTGTAGAATGCACGGACGTGTAAATGCTTGTGTGATGCGCAAATAATTTTTTTTGGGATGAACTAACCATTTACAGTATGGGAATAGTCATTGTGACACGCTTTCTTGCGATTAGAACTGGGATTGATTTCATTGATCATCTGAGAGAGATGAGTGTAGAGAGACAATGAATGCCTACGTTAAAAGTGTGAGTAGCTACTGCGTAAGGAGGAAGAAAGTATCACCATTTGTATGGAATCATGACATGAGGGTATCCTTACATCCAAGTGGCAACCTCCCGGGTGCGTCTCAATCAGCTCCCTAGCTCAGTAGTCAGGGCACTGATCATTGACCCATTGGCCCATTGACTGATTCCCTGATCAGTGTCCTGACTACTGAGCTAGGGAATTAATTGAGACGCTCCCCCGGTTTATTGAATCCAACACGGAGGTGACTTAAACTTCAAATTCATCGACTGGCTGATAGAGACAGGCTCCAAAGGGAGTCAATCCCATAGACTCCCCCATGTTAAAATGCCCATTTTTACATCAGAAAAAAATATGTTTACAGCCTGGTACAAAAATTGGTTTTGGCCTATATAGCTCATTTTGCTCTTTATTACAATTATATTAAGCTTAAAAGTTCTGCATAATTAAGAGTGTGGCCACTTGAGTGACAGGTGGATTGCCGCTGCTTTCACTATTAGCCGTTTTTCAGCTGTCTGTTAGTCCACCCATGTCCCGCCTCTTTGCCCATTTTTGTTTTTCCGGGATTGACCCGCTGCCAAAATGGCTACAGCTGGCCCGACCATTTCAAAAACACTCTTCAGAAACCTATGGGTGACGTCACGGACACTACGTCCATTGTTACACCCCTAAAAAACTCTATCGTCACTCTTAAACTTTATTAGATATTCTAAATAATTCAGATCGCCCCACCTAGTCTAAATAACATTATAATTACAGGCCTATAAATAATAGGCTACCTTTAATTTTGTAAGGAACTTGCAGACCCCCTGCAATATGTATGATTTGGTAACTGCTGCCATAAACCTCTCCTGTTTCCACTAACTGTTCATAGTTGAAGCATTAGTCAGTTTCTGGCTTCCCCATCCGTCTTTTTTCAGTTTGTTCATCAGCTGCAGAGTTCTGCAGATGTGTTAATGGTTTTCGGTTTTATGCCCCAGGTACTGTTGGGATGTATTGTATTTTCTTAGTTATCACAAATCTCCTATGAAGCTGTGGCTCAATTCAAAGCAGCAAATGTGTGTGTGTCTGTGTGTGTTCATACCGGCTCTCATATTGTGCTACATAGCTTCCTAAAAATATACTTGGCTTAAAGCCCTAGATCTGTCTTCAACAAATATTAATAAATGTAATGCCTCTCGAGCGCGGCAAATCAAACTAGACACGCTGCAGAAACAACCTCAGATCTCACTAGAAGTCACTGAGATTGGAGAATACCTTCAGTACAGACCCAGCTGACATCCACAGTCTAGTCTAGTATCATTCCAGCATCTTTCAGGTTGTCAGTGAATCAGCCCAGCACTTTGTAACACAGAATCCTCAGCCACTGAGATCAATGAGCAGCCGGTGGATGCAGTCAGCAGGATGGAGAGTTCTTTATTCTCCATAATAGAATGGAAGCTCTGGCTCTTTCCTCCTATATAGTACTCGTTTTTTTCCCATCATACTAAACTCCTAGGGTCTGGCTGGGTCTCGATTCCCTTCATGTTAAGGCTGTCTAGAAAAATATGTATAATATTACATATTTGGGCTGGCCAAAAAAACAAGAAATGATGCCAAATACATGGTTGTTGCTTTGGAGAATTAAGTAATGCTTTACATAAACCCAAACTAAATCTGAATGAGTGTTGTCTGGTCATGGATTGAATGTTGTGATATGCATTCATTGCCAAGAAAACTGCCCAACATGTTCTGCAGTGTGTCTTTGTTTTTTTGAGAGTCTAGATTCAGACTGTGAATTAAGTTATTTAATGAGATTTTATTTATTTTGTTAGTTTTTTTGCGCATTTGCTGAGTGTGTGAAGAAATTCCTGTGCATAATATCTAAAAAAAACAAACAAAAAAAAACAAACATTGCAAACATTTTTTTTATTATTGCTTCTTTTGGTTTGCTCTGGTACTTTGTCTTAACGAAGTGTAAAACACTGAGGGTTTCCTTTAGACTTGTAATTCCTTATCATGGACAAATATTGTTAAATTGTGAGTCCTAAATTAGGACCTCTCCTTCATCCTTTTTGGCGTTTGTAACACAGCAGGTCTTAAAGAGTCACTCTGATCACGAATGTATACATATAGAGAGCTGTGGTTCGACTGTCATTATAATGTGAAAGTAGTTGATTGTGTCGAAAATCGAGTTATGTCACTGCACTTTTCCTATTCTTCCGTTTTAATGGTATTGCTGCCTCTTCCGTTGAGGCGGAGCTGAAACGGGGCAAAAATGTCTTATTTATTGTGCTAAGGTTTTTTTTAAAAAAGGTTAAAAACCATAACATCAATTCAATAGTATGTTCTAACAGTTCTAATTTAGTGATAATGCAGATTAGGCAACAAAAAAAGGCTTTGTTGACAGTTTAAAGCAATTTCAAAATCCAAAATCGGTCTGAAAACATATCTAGAAAGTTAAATTAGTGTGTGTATACAGGAGGTAGTCCTCAAGCAGATTGGAATGATGTTAAGCGTTACAAGTTACATTTTTCCTCAACATTTTCAAACTGTTTTTTGTTTGTTTGTTTGTTTGTTTACTGATTATTACTGAGAGTGCCATATCTGATTGACCAATTGTATTTTGAAAAGACAAAAATAGGATTTCAGTTGCAACTTTACAACTTTTGTTTGTTCCTAACAGGCTTTTTAGACTATAAAACAACGTTATTGTGAGAGAGGGGAAAAAAGGCTGTTGGGAAGAGATTGGCAGTATTTCTATTGTAAAGTAGCGATTATTTTGTAGAATGTGGTCAAGAGTCACTAAGGCACATAATGTAATTTGTTACATTATTTTATTGTTTTTTATTTTATTTTGATACATGATTACTATCAAAACTTAACTGCCAGTTTATCAACTATTCCAAAGTCGTTGTGAACCACCATGAAACTTTCAACTTCCTCCTTCCCCACACCACTCTTTTGCCTCATTCTGAAATGCCCTAATACCGCCCCATCCCTCACCATTGTGACCTCACAGATGTAAACATGAGTCCCTTTCCTTCCCAACAGAATCGTCTTGTTTTAACACTGCGAATGTTTGTGAATCTCACAAACATGTTTGTATAAGTAAGAATTCTGCAGCAGAATATTTTCTGTATAGTATTTGTAAACTATATTTTTGTATATTTAATCAACATTTTGAAGAAAAAAAAATGCAAAGATGCTTTTTTTTGTGCTAATTTTGTGTTATATTCATTAAAATGTTGCATGTGACTGACTTGAATTGTAAATAAAATTGCCAATTTTTGAAATAAAGAATATTTGTTGCCTTTCTTCAGTTTGAAAAACACATTTCTTCAAGATCTGCACTGTAGCATTACAAAAAATATAGATTGGGGATAGTGGGTTTAAGCTGTGCCACGCTTACTTAAAGTAAACACCCCTGTGGTAAAAATCAATTTTTTTAAGTTGATTGTACGTCTATGTGGTGTTTTTAATATGCTTTAAGATAAACTATGTGCAAATTCATATCAACACCATTGGTTCACACAATCTGATTCTGTTTGATTCATTTACACATTGCTGTTATCAACTTGTAAAATTTCGACTGTTCTAATGATATAATCTGTTTTTTTTCAGAGATGTTGGTAGAGTAAAGTATAAGACAAGTCCTGCATATTGATGAAAATATTTATTTCTCTCCACATTGTAAAATAATTTATTTATTAATTCTTGCATTTTCAAAGGTTTGTTTTTTATATCAGCTGAGCTTGGGATAAAGTATCTGTCCAGCCTCTCTCGATGTTAACCATGGGTACCAAGGCTCCCCATATCGCATCTGATAAATTTGGTCCCCGTCTTCTTTGTCCACGTCCTACTCCAGGTCTACCTCTTCCCCTCTCTACCCCCTTCCCCTCTCCTCCCTTCTCTACCCCTTCCCCTCTTTACACCCTTCCCCTCTCACCAACTCTTCCCCTCTCAACCCCCTTCCCCTCTCCTCCCTTCTCTACCCCTTCCCCTCTCCTCCCTTCTCTACCCCCTTCCCCTCTCCTCCCTTCTCTACCCCCTTCCCCTCTCCCTCCCTTCTCTACCCCTTCCCCTCTTTACACCCTTACCCTCTCACCAACTCTTCCTCTCAACCCCTTCCCCTCTCCTCCCTTCTCTACCCCCTTCCCCTCTCCTCCCTTCTCTACCCCTTCCCCTCTCCTCCCTTCTCTACCCCTTCCCCTCTCCTCCCTTCTCTACCCCCTTCCCCTCTCCTCCCTTCTCTACCCCTTCCCCTCTCCTCCCTTCTCTACCCCCTTCCCCTCTCCTCCCTTCTCTACCCCCTTCCCCTCCTCCCTTCTCTACCCCTTCCCCTCTTTACACCCTTCCCCTCTCACCAACTCTTCCCCTCTCAACCCCTTCCCATCTCTTCCCTCTCAACCCCTTCCCCTCTCCTCCCTTCTCTACCCCTTCCCATCTCTTCCCTTCTCTACTCCCTTCCCCTCTCCTCCCTTCTCTACCCCTTCCCCTCTTTACACCCTTCCCCTCTCACCAACTCTTCCTCTCAACCCCTTCCCCTCTCCTCCCTTCTCTACCCCTTCCCATCTCTTCCCCTCTCAACCCCCTTCCCCTCTCCTCCCTTCTCTACCCCCTTCCCCTCCTTTCCTTCTCTACCCCTTCCCCTCTCTTCCCTTCTCAGCCCTCTTCCCTTCTCTACCCCCTTCCCCTCTCAACCCCCTTCCCCTCTCACCAGTCCTGTTACTGTCTGCATTTCCATTTTCTCAACTTCATTGTTGATTCGAATAGCAGACACCTCTTAATGCAAGCACCACAACTGACTTTTAGGTTGAAATAAAATGCTGGGTGAGCTCAACCAATCAGCATGTTCAGCGCCCAAGTCCCACCCCTGAAAGTTCCAGAACCTTGAAAAAGTTCTACCTTGCGAGCAGGGCTGTCTTAAGGGGGAAGTTTTTACCCGGAACTTCATTTAGACCCTGGTTCCTGTGGTCAAATTAAATGTACAAGAGTCTGGTAGGTCCAAGGGGGTAATCCAGCCCCCGGAAAGCGTACCTTCCATAGGGGCAGCCATTGCTAACCAAGCCATCACCTGCTGTTAGCATTCCATTGACTCCCATTAATTTTGGTGTCACTTTGACAGTGAATAATGTAACATCACGCGACTCTCTGTCAAGGAGTAAAAAAATACTGTATAGAGAGGAGGAGAAGCTCGCCGGCAATCTTTTACTGTCTATGAGGCAATCAGGGGAATGTGGAGGCATAAACTCTGATAAAGTCAAGTGAGAAGTATGGGGAATAGTTAAAAGAGAACCAAAAGCAACGGGACAAATTATTTCAACAACGTGATTAAGATTTCACTTTGCACAACTACTAGGAGACTTCAAACTGTCAGACATGTTGCTCACGTCACATCTACGTCGTCAAGCTCAGTCTGAGGCTGCGCAGTACGTTCAGCCATCAGGAAATGAGTGCTTCTAATTTACTTCACTTATCTCCGTTGAAGTCTATGGGATCACTGTGTCCATTTCTTTTACTGTCTATGGGTAGGACCAGGCTAATGTATTACGTCAAAATGCGTGGAATTCCTTGTATGGGAACTCCCGGATGCGCATGTGCAAGAGGTTACGTGTTTCTGGTTATGAGGGAAAGATAACGTTGTTCAGCTTCCCAAATAACCCAGCATTAAGGAAACACTGGATGCAGTTTATTTTTCCGGAGAAGCAAGGAGTTCTGCAAGTGTGTTTGTCATAGTGTCTCTTTAGCTCCGCTCACTGTACTCCTCCACGAGTTTGGCTGTGTTTGGAAAGAATCGGTACAGCGTATCTGTCTTTTATAAATCTAATACAACTAAAGATTTTTTTGAGATATGAAGGATGCAATGATTAACATGAGATTAGCTGAAACTGTGTTACGCCTCCCCTCTGGTCCAATTCTGCATTCTCAAGCTCTATGTACACCTTAAATCCTCATTCTCTTGTAGAGCTAATTTAATAGGGGGTTTAGAAAATAATTAAATTAGATTTTCTCCCAACCAATATTGTCCCTCACCCCAATGTAGGCTATATTGTTGCCCAAAGACCCCCTTGCATTGTGGTTGCAAGTTTTGCACTGGCAAGCACCCCTCACATTTTATTATGAAAATGTAAATAGGCCGATCTAGTTACTAACTCGAGTTAACTGTTTGTCCGAAAGGCCAATAACCCTATTCTGCCATATTGACCCACTTCAGTTCACGCTCAGTGAATATGTTTAGCACATGCTCATCAAACACAACACAATTCCCTCTGCAGATAAGCCCACAGGAGAACAAGAGCTTGTCTGAACTGTACATAAATAAATACACACAGCTATCAGTTTCTTTTCTAAATGGAAATTCCTCCTGAGAACTTGTATTTGTATCACACACAAAAAGTTCCTCAGGGATTAAACTAACACCTGCGGTGTGATAAAACAAAGTTTATATGTAAACAGTTATGTAGCTATATTATACTAGGTGTAACTAATAACCCTGATTCCCTGAATCATTTACTAAAACAATTGGAAATGACAGTGAAGTGTACAGACCACAACATTTTCTGCTTGCTTAAACTGTGAACTACTGGCCTCTGGTGGACACTGTGGTGTAATCAATGTAAAATTAAGATTTTCTATATTTTAAATAATAATGCGGGAAACAGGATAATGAAATAATAATAATGAAACAGGACAATGCACAATTCACAATGATCAGGCCTCGGCAAAATGCTCAGTACACGACAAAATGTGATTTTAATGAGAAACAATTTGTAGACAATGAGCTGGTCCAAATATAATACATGTCCTCTAATGAAAGGCCACTGCCTGAGGTTGCACTTTACCTCTCGTTGCATTTTATTTACATTTAACACTGAATGAAAATAATTTTTATTATTATTTTTTTTTACCCTAGTATGTTGGGAGGGAATTTACAAAGTCTGTACTTGTAACAATTGAAAATTGTAAATAATTCAATAAAAATAAAAAATAAAACTAGTAACACTTTACAATAAGGTTTCCATTTAAGATTTCCATCAGTTAACTACATTAGATAGTATGAAGTGATGCTAATGCTAATTTCCTAATATGTACATTAAAATCAAATGGTTTATTTGTTAATATTATTTAATGGATCTGAGCTAACATGAACGAACAATAAACTGTTATATTTTTATTAACTAATGTTGACAATAATTAATAAATACTGTAACATATGTAATGGTTCTTTGTTAGTTAATATTAGTTAATGCATTACCGAATGGAGCCTTATTGCAAAGCAATAATTCAAGCATTTCTTTATATCCTCCATGGGACCTTTTTATTATTATTATTATTATTATTATTATTATTATTATTATTATTATTTTAATCAAGTCCTTAATCAAGTTTAATCGTGTCCTCTACAGAAGACAGAGCATAACAAATGCATTTTTTCAAAAGTGTTATTTTTCCATTTTTTTCTCAGGATGATATTCTCATATAATACTAATATGTAATCTAAATGAATCATTACAGCAAGGCGACATATATTAATTTTTTTTTTCTACATATGTATTTGTGCCATTTAATTACAGTTTAAATAACGTAGGCTATGATCAAATATAGAAATATATTCGTAAATAAAAAAATAAAAAAAATGTATGTATGTAGAGCTCCTAAAAACACACCACAAATTCCTTGTGTTTGCGCACACTTGGCGAATAAAGCTCATTCTGATTCTGAAAAAAAATAGATGTGTCCCCCATGTGGATTTAATGAATGAATGTGCAAAGAAATCTGCTTATGATCAATTCTGTGGTATGTTTTAAGTCTCAAACCTGTAGTTTAGGACTACTAGTGACTGCCGTTGAATTCTAATGACAAGTTAAAGTATATCCTAACCAGATGAGACATACTAAAGCAACTATATTAGTTTTTCTTCCATATGCATTCTTGTCTTTACATAGTTATGAAAGATTTAAATATAGACAAATATGTTGTCAATGAACATTTGTCGCATCACACCTGGTTTGGAAATTTCAAAGTCCTAA
This sequence comes from Gobiocypris rarus, assembly GCA_023029165.1. Taxonomy (NCBI): domain Eukaryota; kingdom Metazoa; phylum Chordata; class Actinopteri; order Cypriniformes; family Gobionidae; genus Gobiocypris; species Gobiocypris rarus. The sequence continues at coordinate 38,299,612 of CM040914.1, forward strand.
ATTGATGCACCAATGTTTTGAATCAAATAACACAATGATGTGTGGACGCTTTCCAAAAAAAGCAATGACCTGGAGGTGATTGATGGCGATATCTGGCTTGAGTCTGCCGTGTCAGAAGGAACCAAGGAGACCAATCAGTTGCAGTTCTGAATCATACAAAACAGAACAAAGAAAACAGATGAAAAAAGTAACTCCTGATTTTTTTTTTCAGAATTTCTGACCTTACAGTTTAGCACAATCAAATATTACAGTTTATTACAAAGGGTCAATGTGATTTTGTTCTTGGCTTATATTTTGCTCATCCTGGAGACATTCCTGTCAGAAAATAGAACTAACCAAATAACTTGGGTATAGTTGTAACAGGGAGAGGTGTAACTTCCACGAATCATGTATAAGATAGGAGTCATATGACAGTTTCAGTTTCCTCTGGCTTCCTTTATGATCCCACATAGAGGTTTACCAGTCTGTGTCGCTATCTCTCCTGAATAGGGTTGGGTACCGAAACCCGGTGCCATATTACTTTTATAACCGGTATGTACCGGACCGAATCAGAACGCAGATTTCGGTGCTTCATTTCGGTGCCACTTAAATTCAAACTGCTTTCGCGCTTTGGCTGACGCTGAGCCAGAGACAGACACGCTCAGCGCTCATCACATATCACAACTATTCAGTGTTTTCAACCACATCATGTTTATTTTAGGTTTCAGAAGTAAAAAGTACTAACAAAAAATGCACACTGATGTCTACGGAAGCGGCAAAAACAATCCTTTCAGACAGATAACTATGTATTTTATTTACATCAGATAGCCTACACATTATATAGTGACTATATAGTTCACTCTATTCTTCTCCCAGTTAAGCAGCGGTCACTTACTTTCATGTATTTCGTGAGACGAATATAAATTTATGTGATGTGATGTAAATCCGAGATCCGATTCTCTGAGGCGCAAACTAACGTGGCTCCGCCCATCGCGCAGTATTACACACATTTACTCACACATATTTGAAAATCAGAAAAGAAATCTGAAAATCAAATAGTTCATGACATAGTTAGCAAGTTTGAGAATATTTTGAAAAAATAAAATAAAATAAAAAAACGAGACCCCTCACTGCAGCCTGTAGCACAATTACGTAGCTGGATCAGATCCAATACGTACTGCATGGTGGTTCGTTATGGCGACGTCATACCGATCTAGTTACATTTACATTTACATTTAGGCATTTAGCAGATGCTTTTATCCAAAGCGACTTACAACATAGGAGTACAGGAAGCGATCGGTCATGAATAGGCGCAAAACGCAAAAAGTGCCTTAAATACCAAGTTTTGGATATTACATAGAATAAGCTTAAGCTAGAATAAGGAAGGAATAAAAGAGAAGAGGTTTTTTTTTTTTTTATTTATTTATTTTTTTTAATGATAAGTGTTCACGGAAGAGATGAGTTTTTAGCTGTCTTTTGAATGATGACAGTGATTCTGCCATCCGGATGGAGGTAGGAAGATTGTTCCACCAGCCAGGAACGGTGAATGAAAAAGTTCTGGAGAGGGTTTTCATGCCTCTCTGTGATGGTACCATAAGCCTACGCTCCTTACCTGAGCGAAGGCTTCTGGTAGGGGTGTAGACTCGTAGGAGCGAGTCGAAATATGCTGGGGCCAAGCCTGTGGTGGATCCATAAGCGAGTGTCAAGGCCTTGAACTTGATGCGGGCATCAAGTGGTAGCCAGTGCAGAGAGATGAAGAGAGGTGTGACATGGGCCCTTTTGGGCTCATTGAATAAAAGACGTGCTGCAGCATTCTGAATCAATTGAAGAGTTTTGATTGCACACGATGGAAGACCAGCCAGAAGCGCATTGCAGTAGTCAAGCCTAGAAATGACAAGGGCCTGGACGAGAAGTTGTGTTGCACGCTCTGTAAGGAACGGTCTGATCTTCCTGATGTTGTGCAGAGCAAACCTGCATGATCGAGCTGTCTTTGAAATGTGGTCTTTGAAGGACAGCTGGTCGTCAAAGATTACACCAAGATTTCTGACCGACCCTGAGGGGGTAATCAGAGATGAACCTTGCTGGATGGTAAAGTTGTGTTGTAGAGTCGGATTGGCAGGGATGTCTATGGTTATAATGCGTATGCATACGCGTATGCGCTGGTCTTAAGTGACATGTATGGTCAATATTGTATATAGATAATGTTCTAACATGTGTAGTAGTAGTAGGCTACTGATAAATAGTAATAAGTAATTACTGATGAATAAGTCATTGTGATGCTGAAGTTATCCTAGTTTCTCTATATATACAAAACAGTTAAAATTGTTACATATTCTGGTCATATTTGCTGTTGAGTGGAAGCATAAGTCAAGTAATAGTCTGTAATTTTAATCCTCAAGGTACAATACAACAAGATCTGGAAACAACTTAAAAACCAGTACTCAAGGGAAAATGCAAAACGTGTGTCCTGATTTTGTGAGTATGTTATTAATTATTATTTTTGCGCAAGCTGAGAATTTATCTATGCAGTCACCAAAACTCTCAACACCGCAGTACGTGTTGGACCTGATCCAGTACGTCATCGTGCTACAGGCTGCAGCGACGACTTCTTGGAATAAAAAAATAAAATAAAAATAAAAATAAACCCGATACAGCTGAGCTGTCAAACAGCGCTACTGCGGCTGCTGTATGTCAATATGGTCATGTTTCTGCAAAATAAAGCTGAAGCTTGAAGCTGAATACAGACTACTGCTGTTATTACTGTAACTGCTATTTAGAGTTAAATTAGGCCTGTTGTAGTTGGGTTAGGTGGCTTTATTTTTACTGTGAATTTGTTAAGTAAATTGTGTTTTGTATTTAATTATATATTTATATATTTAAGTATACTTTAAACTTGTAATAAATTGTTCAATTTAAATAATTAAATAAAAAGCCATTCTTTAATCTCATCCACTTCATCTTTTTCTAAAAGTATCTGTTCAGGCACTGTTTAGGCACCGGTACCATTTTAAAAGTATCGGTTTGACACCGGTATCGAAAAAACCCCCAAACGATACCCAACCCTACTCCTGAAGCTACAGCAGAAAATCGTATTCCGAGGTGAGAAAGTTAAATAAATAAATAGCAAGATAATATATTTTTTAGTACTTCTACCATTGTAGATAATGTTGTATGAGTTGTATTAGGTCAAAGTGTAGTTTCTCTAGTAAAGCATGGTTTATCAATCTCCTGCTAATTTCAAAGCACCATGCTAATACAGCTAGCTAAACAATGGGTGACAGTGGCAGGGTAGGTTGTAACACATGTTTTGAAACAACCATCACTTACAGACAACTAAAAACATTTTTGTGGTTTTAATAATTCTACAGAATGCTTATGTTTATATCAGTTTGCTCTCACTCACACACACCCACATATACACACAACCATGTGAATGTGCACGTACAGACATGCACAAATAAACGCACGTGTGCATGCACAAACACACACAATATGCACATACACACGCCATATTCACACATATTTTATTATTGCAGCCATTCATTTAAAATAAAACTTGTTGTGGCATATCACTTGGAGTACCCTTAGTTTTTTTGCATTTTGTCTACCTGTTACAACTTACCCCAGTATGTGTTACAACCTACCCCAGTAGTTGGGTAGGTTGTAACAAAGGACCAATTTGTATTCGTCATCATCTCACAAAGTCTGTGATATAGTCGGAGAAATTTCAGACGTGAAGCTAAAAAAACAAGGGTAGTTTTAGGTGCTGAAGAAAAAAGTGTTACAACCATACCCGGTCTCCCCTACCCCTAAACCTAACACTACCCATAAGTTATCCCTGAAATCAGAGGGAAATAATATGTGAAACACATTTATGTAGAAGGTTGTAAGCTTAAACTTGAAATAAACTGTAAATGTGTCCCACAAATCTGATCAGGTTGATTGGAGTGTTGCTCCAGGTGTAAAGTATGCCATCTGATTCGATCCCTCCTGCAGCAGAACCCAAGCTGTCACATGGTAAGATGGTATTAATCACAAACAAACAAAAAAGAAAGAGAGAACACATGGGCCAGGTGACTTCATAAATTATGCAGGAATTGTTCTGTAATTTCTGACCTTACAGTTTAGAATGTTAATTTACAGATTATTACAAAGAGCTGTGGAGTGCAAGGTTTTCATTGTTCTGCACAGAATGCTGCCATCTGATTCAGTGTCTCCTGCGGCAGGGCCCAAGCCGGACGATTGGTTTGGAGGAAATCCTGCTCCAATCATGGTTGACAGTACTAGGCCTCCGATCAGCTACTAATGACTTAGAATAAACAAATAACATTTAAAAATGAATGAATAAAAAATATCAAATGTAAAACTTTTCTTCAGACACAATTCGGATGTCAGATGTCTGCTAAGTGTGTAACGCACGTAGACACCTGTAGAACCCTTATTCCTGTATTTTGTTCCAGGCCACCATTTAAAACATTAGAAACAGGAAAATATAAATTTAATTTTTATTTGCACTACTTACCACAGCAGTACCAGGGTTCCCTCCAAACCGTAGCGCCTTGTTGGTCTGGCAAGCTTGGTTGTGTCTGGCTGCTGGCACCTTGCCAACATCTCCATGTCACGGTCATTGTGATCCTAGTGGTTCCTCTCATGACCCAGAGGTTCCTGTCACGACCTCTCCATCCCTCAGCGTAACGTCTGGCGAGGCTCCTACGCCTTGGAAGCGTCTGCTGCGTTGGCTTGAGGCAGAAATATTTGCATTTGGCAGTATTACTTGCTTATTTATTGTCCATATAAAACATGAGTAAAATGGGGCCATGCACAAATTTTACAATGTGTTTGTGTGTTTTTTTAAAGAAGTCTCTTACGCTCATTAAGCCTGCATTTAGTTGATCAAAAATGTTGTGAAATATTATTACAATTTAAAATAATGGTTTTCTATATTATTGTAATTTAAAATATAATTTATTTTTGTGATGGTAAAGCTGAATTATATATATGACATTAAACTGACAGGTGAAGTGAATGACATTGATTTTATCGTTACAATAGCTCCTGTCAAACGGTGGGAAATATTAGGCAGCAAGTGAATAAACAGTTCTTGAATTCCATATGTTAGAAGCGGATTGACAATTGAAAAGATCTGAGTGTCTTTGACAGGGGCCAAATAGTGGGGACTAGATGGCTCTCATCTCCCAAAACAGCAAGTCTTGTGAATGTAATACAAAGACATCTTCACACAATATGAGTATATGTATCAGGTTTTTATTATAACTCATAGAATATGCCTGGAACAAAAAGGCATGAAATTTGGAATGTAAACAATTCCATCACACTCTTATAATCAGCTTTTCGCAAACTGGAATAACCGGTCGAAAAGACAATAAGGAATGCTATTAAGCAGGCCACAGCAATACAACGAATAAAAAAAAGGACTGCAGTCAGTTGTTCCCACAGGCAAGAAAAGAGTTTAAACATGGACATTTTCCAATAAATATTCAACTTTGGGTGATGAATTGCCTTTTTGTGCAACAGCAGAGAATGTGCAGGGTATTCATTAAATAACATCAATGCAATCTGTTGGTATAAAAAAAAGCAACACAATTCAATTTATGTTGCAAGATGTTTGAGGTAATGCATGAAAGCAGTTCAGACAGATGGGCATAAAATACAATCATTCAAACGAGAGTCTAAGAGGTAATGAAGATGACTAAAGAACACGACGGCACAAACTGAACATCGAAGAAGCCACATCAATATTGCCAAATCAAGGAATGAATGCGAAATTAATGTATAGAGTAGCAGAAATAAAATAAAGTAGGCATTAAGATGTATATATTGTTATATATACATTCCAAGGCTATGGAGTTTGAATTTAGACAGTGAATGCCGTTTCTGTCGTTATTTTACCGATTCCACAAAACGCAATGGAACAACAAAGCTGAGAATCCTCTAAACCATCTGTTTGTAGATTTTTCTTTTTTGACATACTTTTAATAATAGGTCATTGATTTGATGGTTACAATTACAGCTACACATGAATTGTCACAACATCTGGCACCTAACAATAGCTAACAACTGATTATTTCAAGTAGTTTTGTGGCACAAAAACAATTGTTATGCTTACATAAAAGTTATACTTCCGACTGCTTCATGTTTTTCCGATTAAGTGGCATTCTCGATCCCATTGTCTTCCCTCCATGTCATTTTCGAAATCTGTTCGTATCATTTTGAGTTTTGGGTTGGTCACATAGTTCAGAATCTTTTCAATAAAACGTCAAATTCAAAGTGCTCACACTATTAACCCGGCACATCATCACATTTCACCACTTATTGAAATCAAAGCAAATCAATTAAAAATAAAAACATGATTGAATGTTTTTACATGACCAAGCATTTATATTTATATATATATATATATTAATATTACTATTTAATTTTTATATTGCAGGTTAATGCTATGCATTAAATAAGACCACTGCAAGGGTTTCATAAAAAGTCACTAAAACTATTGAACGGACCGATCACGCGATGAATGGAAAGCTGATAGTCTTCCGGTGCAAAGCTTAGGAAAAGAGGAATTGCACATGAATTATACGAAAGCAACCATCATCTGATAAAAAAAAGTGCATTACATATTAGTCAGATTCTTCAAAAAGAATCAACGTTAAACAAAATAGAACATCAACAGCTTAATACTAAACATTAGCGGATACTTTTTTTTTATCATAATAATGGTGCAATGGTTGCTCAGTCTAAAAATGAAAGGCAGCAAGCAGAGCACTCTGATCTAATAATCTAATAACATCTACAGCAGAACAGTTGAAAAGGCAACATGATATATAATGCTCTAGCACAAACATGCCATCATCATAGACATCTCTTTTTTTATAGAAATAAATAATTGAAATAAACTGTACTCTGTGTTTAAATTATATTTCCATCTCTATAGGACTCTGATACACATTCAATATAAAGCATCTATCATACACAGCACACTGCAAATTCCATACCTTTGAACTCCGGGAAACCCTTTCCAGGCGGATACCCGTTAAATGCTCTTTCTTCGTTACATTTCAAATTTGTACAGCGTTTTGTAATTCCTTTCCTATAGAAACAACATATACATACAGATTTTTTTTAAGTCTTCAGAAGACAAGAGTGCCAGCACACTCGAAAAGTTATTGTGTGGGGGTTGTGGGTAAAGTTGCCCTATTCCACCTTCTTTCTTGAAGATGGTCTTGCAGTTTCCATTCTGGTCCACGTTGCTTCATTTTGAACAGCCATCCTGAAGTAACCTCAGGCAGATCACGTGAATACTCCTCTCATGCCAATTTAAGCCCCATAATGTGTTTTAGACAGGAAGTAGAACGTTGCACTATAGAAGTGCTCGCCTTGACTAAAGCATTTAGAGTAGACCGCTTAAACTGTGTGATTTTAGCCCAAGGGGAGCAGAAATGCCTGATGGTCGTACAGCACCGAGAGCGGTCAAGACCATTACTTGCATCAGAATTATTGCATCAGCATGTTCTTTTTTTAAAGAAACTTGGCATATTCTAGTTTCTTTGCATGATTGACATCTAGCTAAAACCATTTAAGTGCTTTAACATTCATTTCCAAACCATGGAGTAATATTCCAATAGAAAGCAAAACCTGACATGTCATGCGATCTACTCAAAAGTGCACCAAAAACATGATAGGAAATAAACTTTATCTCTTTGAAATCAAACAAAAAAATATTATGCTGGCCTTGACAAAACAAGGCTATGAATTTTGAATTCAATCTCATTTTTCAATTTCTGGCCTGACTGCACCAGCCTAATATGGCTATTGTTAACGTACTTTTACGTTTTAAAGGTCCAAGGAACCAAAGCCAAAACCTAACCCACATTTCCGATGTGCATTTCTTATAGATTCTTCCAAGAACCTAACTTGACACCTGCATATATTTTTCACACCTATTCAATTGTGCAGTGGGTACATTCAGAACTCAGAATCTCCAAATTCTACCATTAGAACATGGAAAGTACCATCTGAAACCAGCAGAGCAGATGGGGAAGTGATCTATTCAGTGCCACCAGCCTGAGTTCCATAAAATTCCACTAGAAGTTTGAACGGTAAGTGATGGAAGAGATGGAGACGTTGACATCTGAGGTGAAACAGTAGGCGTGGATTAAGGTGACAGCACCACGGGCTTGTCTCTTTCCTTAAATTCCTTAAATTTACCTTTAAATTCCCTTTAGATAAGTACACACCTTGTAGGGTATGACTTGAGACCTTTTAAGCTCCACTGATTCACTAATGGCACATTGGGAATGACCAAAATTCAACCTTGAAAACAAAATGTCGAAGCTATGGATGGCACATTATGGAGAAGGCATCTGAAATCAGTCTGAAACCACAGATCCAACGATGAGAAACTGTCCTGCCAGAGAGACTCTGGTCATGGAAATACGGCTAAAAGACTGGAGGGTCTGACACGAATGAGGCAGCAGAGAGTGGCTTCTTCATTCGGTTTGAACTCGTTCTTATGGACACAAGATACTGTAGCTGCAAGTAATAGTAGTTTCTATGGAGACACAGCATCCCCTAAAGAGGGATCTCAGTAAGCCATGTTTGAAGCTGGTGAATATGTTATGTCGAAACTGTCCAAGTAATATGGCTGGCCGAAGCATCCAGACGACTAATTAACTAATGCGTCTCTTTGCTGAACGTTGGGGAAGCAATCGAGCTGATCACACAAACATGTACTCACACATTAATAACTTAACCATGTGCATTTAACATTTGTGCTGTTTGGATTTCACATTAATTGTATGTTTCAGGTCAATCTGGAATATGAGACAGTTCCCTCCTGCAGCTCTGTGCTCTGAAGAGAGTCGTCATGTTCTCTGAGATCTTATTAAAGTTAGTGCGTTTGGCATGTAGGAGAAAAATCCTTAGTCTGTAATTGTAACCTGTTTGCAATTGGGTCTGGTTGTTGGAACGGGATCCAAGGCAAGTAATCATGCCTTCTCGTAGAGTTTGTTACGTATTATCTTTACAATCTCCTCTATTTGGTTGCGTCGTGTCAAAGCTAACAGATGCGCCCATCTTGGTGTGGTAGACTGGTGTTTAGAGTTCAAACTGAAGCGGAAGTGTTTGATTCTTCCTCGTTTCATCAAGGAGAGAATTACTCGATCAGGTTGAAATATTCGGTGAACCTTCATGTGGCTCTGGCCTCAACATAGCAGAGTTAGCATAAGCCGTCTGCCTTCACATGGAGGATTTTGGAGAAACCAGGTCTTTTCTTGAGTGCCTGAGAAAAGAAGGCAGAAAGGATGTGAATGAACAGGTGTTATATTTCTGGAAATATGAATGACATATGTACATGGGTACATGAAATTAAATGGGTGATGAATTGAGAAATCAATCTGTAAGTTTCAGAGCTGAAACCTTCCTTGTTAGTCTTAAAAAGCTTTTATAGACACCAGGCCCAGCAAATGACAGGTTTTTCAAAGTGGGGATCTATAACGTTAAAGGGAGGCAAGCACCGCCTCTACAGAGGAATATCATTGTCTACTTCATCACTGCCTGTTTAGCCCCGCCCACCGATTCACGCATGTAACATAGGCCTAGTGTTAAACCATCGAGCTACAACGCAATAAACATGGCGTTGAGGATTACACAATATTGTGCAGTGCCTGGGCTCGACAGTAATGGGGTAATGATTCATGTACAGTCAGATGTTCTTTGTCTGTGTGTCAGTAAATCAAACCAGTGACTAAACGTCAACTTGTGTTGTTTCTTTTAGTAAGATGAAAATAATCAGTTATTTACCGGTGATTCAATTCTATAAAGAAAGCGATCAAAGAAAGCTTCCTTTGTAATCGTTGGAGTAGCGCGTGCTGAAGCTTTCAATCAAACGGAAAGATTATCAGTGACGCGTTTATCAGTGACTCCCGTTTTATTCAACCAATCTCTTAACTATATCAAGTTTGCACTGTTAGTGAAGATAAAAGCATTCATTAGTGTACAGAAACTGAGTTGCAATGATGAGATCAATGCTTTCATGTGCTCAACATGTGTGTGTGATCGGCTACAATGATCATCATCACTGCAACCTTTCATGCCACAATCTCAATATAATGCCATAGATCTCAATGTAATGCCATAGACCTCAATGTAATGCCATATCTCAATGTAATGCAACACTTTTCACGATAAGTAATTGTAAAAACGAGCTAAAAGAGAGAGTAATACTATTTCAAATGGAAAGACGTTAGCCAATCACAGCAGTGTTTACACCGCAGTCTCCCAGTGGACACGGCCCTTAAAACGGTGCGTTCAGAGCAGAGGCTAAAATCAGGGAGGGAAAATGCCTTTTATTTATAAATTATAACACTTTTTGATGTAAAAAAAAAACATTCTAACATTATAAGTGCACCCCAGGAAACATCATAAAACAATAAGATGGTAAAAATGAACAAAATTACAAAGAGAGCACAATAGTCAGATCTGATTTGGTGGGAAATTTCATGTTTGTTTCAAAGTCTTTTCACATTCTGATAGCAATCACTTAGTTAAGTGGTCTAAATGTATTTATTTGTATACATATCGTCTGTGAAAGGCGTAGGACCATAAAATGTTTGTTCAATTACTGCATTTGGTCCGATGGAATTCATTTGTAAATGGAACTAATGCTAAAATAAAATAAAATACAAATATTAGATGAACTTGAAAAATTTTAATAACAAAGATTAAGAACTGTGCCATTCTTTAATATTATATTAACAACACTAAAATCACACTGTTAAACAATATCAATGCTGCAATTTTATGTTTCAACCACAGCTGGTGATAGAGAGGTCAAAGTTCCATAGAGAATTGTTCAATTTAACTTCACATTACAATTCCACATTCTGTTACTACATCAGTTCAAATTTAGTCTACATGCAGTAACTGAATCGGAATTGAAAAGAAAACTGATGACGAAAGTTCCTGCTAAATGTACTATTCCATTTTAATTTTGTTGAGGTTTGTAATAAACTTGCTTGTTTCTCATTTGTAAGTATCTTTGGATAAAAAGAGGACAAATGAGCAATGAGGCATTAAAGTGACATAATTTGAGATTTTTAAATACCTCTTGATCATAATCATAATCTGTGCTTGTATTTTGATGGGTTCAACTGATCCTGTGGTGTTATTAAAGGGTATTTTGTATTTTAAATAATGAACAAACCACATGGAGGGCCCAAATTACTGAGATGATATAAATCTGGGATCGTATTCACCAAATATTTTAACTTACCACTAAGAGATCTCCCCAATAGCAGTAAAAGTGCCTATGTAAGAGTTTCCTCTTAAAACAAGAGCAGCTTTTACTAAGAAATAGAGAGAAGTCTTAAGCTAAGAGAAAGGGTGGAGTTGACCTCGTTGCTATGGATGATGTGATCAATGATTGGCTGATAAAGGAGGGGGGTCTCTGTCAGTGATTTAATCATAGAAATATTGTAGAGCTAGGTATCATGTTGCCATATTCAAATAAAGATTTTAAAATGTAGGCTAAGTGTCTCTAATTAAACAAATATATGTTCAGCTAATTGTCAGCCTCTTACATGTCAGCATCTCGAGAGATTGCAGAATTCAAGCGACAAATTATGTTTTATAAACAAAGTTTGGGAGGAGCGCGTTCAAATGGGCTATCTAATCAGCTCGAGAGGAGAGATACAGTCAAACCAAAATGTATTCAGACAACTTCAACATTTTCTCACATTATCACAGTTTACTCGCTATAGTTTAGAAAATGGTAATAAAATATGACAAGAAGGGTATGTAATGGATTGCAATCAACCAATCAGCTGTCAGCTGTTAAATGTAAGTACACAATTAGATAATAGCAATTTAAGTCTACCAATTATTCCAAAGCAATGCTTTATTTTGTTCTGTGGTGTAAAAGATCACAATAGCAATTAAAGAAAAAACACTCAAGCAAAACATGGTCAGGTCAAAGTGACTGAATCATTTTGGTCCTAAATTTGTATACATTTTACTGGTAGTTCACTCTAGAAAGATTTTTTGGGTATAATATGTCACAGTTTACTTTATTTAGCTATCCTCACATACATACATTGACTATATTTATGTAAATACTGTAAATGGACTAGAGTGTCCCGCACACACTAGTAAAACATCATATCTGGTGAATAATTTTTACACACACACACACACACACACACACACACACACATATACATATACACATATATACATATATATATATATATATATACTAGGGCCGGGACTTTAACGCGTTAATTAAGATTAATTAATTGCGTGACTTTAACGCGTTAATTAAGATTAACTACGCAAAAAATAGATAACAATTTTAACTTATTTTTGCACCGCGGAACGTTTTTTAATGAATGAGTTATCGACGGACCGATTATACTGGAACACCAACTAGCGTTCTTGACTTCTGAACACAACAAACCACAGTGAACATGAACGAAGAAGCTGGCGAGACTGCTTTGCTTGGCCCCGTGGATGGGGAATTTTGTTTTAAAAAACGAAAGGATGGAAGCGTCGGCAAGAGCATGTTTGTGTGGAAGCTATGCAACAAGGAATTTGCGTATCGAGCCTCAAATATCACCTCAACGCAAAACGCTGGACATAAATAAATAAACACAATTTTGTTGATTAAGCTTATGTATTCAGTCATTATTCAATGGTATACTAAAAATCCATGTGAAAAAAATTACTTCTCACTGTTCTTAGGTCAAATATTTATATGCAATTAAAATGCGATTAATTTAGATTAATTAATTACAAAGCCTCTAATTAATTAGATTAATTTTTTTAATCGAGTCCCGGCCCTAATATATACATATATACATATATATATACATATATATATATATATATATATATATATATATATATATATATATATATACACACACACACACACACACAGATATGTACAGGCGACTCATCTAGTTACCTCAATAGTTTTTTCTGCATTCCTAGGGATCCCTACTCTGGGTTTGGGCTAAATTCCGAGTTCGGAGCCTGCCCTAAGACGATAATACGCTTATTTTACTCTTTCACTCTATTCGATCAAGTGTGAGCTTGTGAATGCAACAGCCACATCCGTCATTATTTTCTTTTTTATTTACTATTTATTTTCAAAGATTTATTTTTGGCATTTTGTCTTTATATTATGATAGGACAGTGAGAAAGACGCGAAGTCAGAGAGAGAAAGGAAGGGACAGGATCTGGAAATGTCCACGAGCCATAACTCGAACTCGGTGCAACTCAATGCATTTTGCCTGTACATGAAGAAACCTTTATGTTATGTCATTACAGATTAAAATCTATAAATCAAAATATTTATTGCATTCATAGGCTCTATATCTTAGTGACATAGGAGTCCTCCTGACTACTCCTAACATTTCACATTTTAGGAGCTGGTTTTAGCGCTAAAATGCTTTGTGAAATACTCTTTGAGCAAACATTTAGAAGTCCTAAATTAGGACTGACACACCCATTATTTTTAAGAGTTTTTCCTAAATCTGCAAGCTATGAGCTACTTTTAGCTTTAACATATTTCGTGAATACGGACCCTGAACATTTAAGGACACTATAAACATGCTTCCACATAATCCACATAAAAACGTGGGCAGTTTCTAAACAATATTTTTGAGCCTCTTATAAAAAAAGATATACGATGAGCAATCACTCTGTCATCTACAGCAGCCAATTTCGGCAAAGCTTGTGTAAGATATCCTGGAAGTAACTTAAACAGGAGTTTCAACGTGGGTGGCTGTAACCCCACTTCCACTTCCTGTCCCAGCTTATCTAGAGTCATAACAGAGAAGAGGCAGCTTCCTGCATGCTCAAAGCAAGCAAATGGATGAGATGAATCACTTGCATTTGACTCATGGTTCCTCAACACGGCAGCTGTGAGAGGTTCTTCTGCTTTCACTTACTCATCTTTAACGCTGTCTCAGACACAGGACACCCCATGACCCAAGACTAAATTACTACTGAACAGCTTTTGCTGATAATTTTAGTCTGGCAGATGGATGGGCAAAATGTTGTATGGCCTCTGATGTCTCAAAGATTTATTTATTTATGGCGATGATTCCATACCTGCAGCTTGTTCACCATTTCGTCAAAAAGTTTTCTGGCCTCGGGGCTGTTGGGGTCTTCAAAGTAATCTTCTATACCGATCTGGACTACAATAGACTTCAAGTTCCGACACACACCTGTGAAGAGAACGGAGCAGGGAGTGAGTAAGGGAGCGAGGACAGAGGGTCATTTTACAGGAAGTGTGGGAGTATTTCATGCCATTCATAGCTCCAAATATAAAGATACTACCATATCACACAGTTTTTCTACAACTTTGTGGACACTTTATAAGTATAATTTAAAATTCATTTAAAATACAAAAGAGTATTCATTAGCATCTTGATTTCATTTAAGTGCCCCTATTATGCTTTTTCGAATATTACCTTTCTTGTGGTGTGTAATATAGCAGTTTGTGAATGTAAAAGGTCTATATATATATTAAGAATGATTATTTTTTAATTATTAAATGGAATAACTTATTTAAAAGGGTTACTTCAGAGATTAGCATTAAGCTTTGTATCAGTAGAAACCCAGGAGTATATTCAAATTATTGCACTTTCTCCCCTCATATGACCATGAGACAAGAGAATTATGTATTTTATTTCGCAAATATCGTCATTTTGCATCATCGGAGGAGTTTTTGGCCAGAGGCTAAAGACTACAGCCATCAGAGGGCGCTGTTTCCACATGTTTTCAACATCGCACTCACAGCACTCGGTTCGCGGAGCTGCGGAGATTCATGTAACCGGAGCGGTGGAGAGCAAAGTGAGTGAGAGTTAAAATGAACTTCCTATGACAGTTAAGCTTCCAAAGACATGAACTGAACACATGCCAGACTGATCACACGCTGTGAATGCAGCCGCCCGGGATTACCTCAGTTCATGTGATGAATGTAATCCGATCCTGCTGCGTTTGTGCCGTGACACTCAATCGGTTCACTCGCATTATATCGAAACAGACACGTTCAGTTTTTAATTGTAGTGTCTCTAACTGAACTGATTTTCTGAAAATGAACGCGGTGGGCAAGTGATCCAGTAATCCAGTAGCCGACTAGCCGTGCCTAGAGTAGGGCAGTGAAGCAGTGCATTCTGGGAATTGTCGTCTTTCATCCCCATTAGACAAAAATACATTTTCTGTGTTTTCTCAGTCTAGAAGGCACCAAATTCAAAAATAATTTCACATTTCTACTACATGAATGACCCAGTTTAAATACAGATTCATCTTCCCAGCGCTGAATAAAGCATGATTTAATAGCTCTTCTTTTGATATCAGGCTTCTGTTTGGTTGATACTTGGTTTAGATGTAACCATGCACAAATATAATTATTGTCCAATAAAATTCTAAACAATAATAATGAATCAGAATCAGTGAGTGTGGACTCACTATTGAAGTGAAGCAGGGCTTTAGGAGTAACAGGAGTGGAGGTGAGCACCAGCATCTCCAGACCCTTCAGTCCCTCTCGGCACATCTCAGCAGCCACTTCCTGATTTATTTCACTGACGTGATCCAACTCAAGCACCTGCAGCCTCATGCAGTTCCTTGCTGAAGGTATATACACACAAACAAGTTATTACAGTCTTTTTGGAGAAGGCAAAAAAAAAAAGAATATCTTTTGCCACACTGGTAGAAGGAATAGTTCACCCAAAAATGAATATTCTATTCATTCTAAAAAATTAAAAAAGAGAACATGAAAACTATATTTAGGTGGCCACAGGAAGAGAACAACTTGCCTAATATACTGTAGTGCACATGTAGTATGAACTTATTTCATGATCTGTATACTGTACATTGCCATTTTTAACTGGACTGGAACAAAATAACTGAAAGGTGGATTGAGGATAACATGTAAAATAACCAATTCAAAAATGTCTATCTTCCTGATTCAGTCTTCTGAGTGCTCTATGTGAAGCTCAGATGAAGCCTTGTGATTTTAAAAGGTCAAATCCATTATATTCTATCTAATGGAATGGTACAGTAAAGTAGGTTAAAATAAACAAAGCATAAAAGAAAATAGCTCTTTCCTTCTTTAAAACGTTTATTTATAGTAGAATGTGCCTCCAGAAGCCTGTTAAAAGTGTCATTTCCGGTGTCACTTTGTCCCAGTTTTCAATGTGAATAACAAGTTCTTATCTATACTAGATAGATAATAGGGTTGAGTGATGTTGCCTTGTAATGCTGATCTGAAAACAACTGTATATATATATATATATATATATATATATACACACTCACCTAAAGGATTATTAGGAACACCTGTTCAATTGCTCATTAATGCAATTATCTAATCAACCAATCACATGGCAGTTGCTTCAATGCATTTAGGGGTGTGGTCCTGGTCAAGACAATCTCCTGAACTCCAAACTGAATGTCAGAATGGGAAAGAAAGGTGATTTAAGCAATTTTGAGCGTGGCATGGTTGTTGGTGCCAGACGGGCTGAGTATTTCACAATCTACTCAGTTACTGGGATTTTCACACACAACCATTTTTAGGGTTTACAAAGCATGGTGTGAAAAGGGAAAAGCATCCAGTATGCGGCAGTCCTGTGGGCGAAAATGCCTTGTTGATGCTAGAGGTCAGAGGAGAATGGGCCGACTGATTCAAGCTGACAGAAGAGCAACTTTGACTGAAATAACCACTCGTTACAACCGAGGTATGCAGTAAAGCATTTGTGAAGCCACAACACGCACAACCTTGAGGCGAATGGGCTACAACAGCAGAAGACCCCACCGGGTACCACTCATCTCCACTACAAATAGGAAAAAGCGGCTACAATTTGCACAAGCTCACCAAAATTGGACGGTTGAAGAGTCTCCATTTCTTTTGAGACATTCAGATGGTAGAGTCAGAATTTGGCATAAACAGAATGAGAACATGGATCCATCATGCATTGTTACCACTGTGCAGGCTGGTGGTGGTGGTGTAATGGTGTGGGGGATGTTTTCTTGGCACACTTTAGGCCCCTTAGTGCCAATTGGGCATCGTTTAAATGCCACGGCCTACCTGAGCATTGTTTCTGACCATGCCCATCCCTTTATGACCACCATGTACCCATCCTCTGATGGCCATTTCCAGCAGGATAATGCACCATGTCACAAAGCTAGAATCATTTAAAATTGGTTTCTTGAACATGACAATGAGTTAACTTTACTAAAATGGCCCCCACAGTCACCAGATCCTTAAAGGATTATAAGGAACACCATACAAATACTGCGGTTGACCCACTTTCACCTTCAGAACTGCCTTAATTATACGTGGCATTGATTCAACAAGGTGCTGAAAGCATTCTTTAGAAAAGTTGGCCCATATTGATAGGATAGCATCTTGCAGTTGATGGAGATTTGTGGGATGCACATCCAGGGCACAAAGCACCTGTTCCCCCACATCCCAAAGATGCTCTGTTGGGTTGAGATCTGGTGACTGTGGAGGCCATTTTAGTACAGTGAACTCATTATCATGTTCAAGAAACCAATTTGAAATGATTCGAGCTTTGTGACATGGTGCATTATCCTCCTGGAACAGGCAGAGCAGGAAAAAAAACAAATCTCCAATATTTTGAATTTGGACTGCATTTGGACCCAGTTCAACCGCTAGCTGTCAATATTACACCTTTAGTGCACAAATTAATGTATCCTTGCTGAATAAAAAAAAATATTCTCGCTTACCCAAAGAAGCCAATCCCTGTATGCCACAGCCAGCCCCGCCCACGCCCAAAGCTCGCAGGTGTGGCCAGCATCTGCCAATGGTCTGCAAGCACCTGTTACTGAAGCGTGCTGGCTGCTGACTGCACAAAGACAATTTATATTTAAAATGTTTAACATTAAACTTTTTTTTTCTAATGTCAAATACAAATGCTCAAAAATAAAAGTGAATCACATCCAAGCTATCAAGCCATGTAGAACCAACCACTTTTACAAAATTACAGTGCATTTCGCTCTTACCATGGATGCAAAGGCGCCACCTGTAGTGAGATAATGTCTCTGCAACCAGCTCCTAATGCCCAGATAACCTCCTGTCCAACAGGGTCTGTCGCACTCCTAAAACATAATCGATATCTGAGAGATGTTCTTTCTCTGCCTTTGCAAACCCTATTTTGACCGGCCAACAAGAACTAAGCAACCAAATACATGAATTTACATGTTTATTTCTACTCTGACCTGCACTGCCTTTTGGAGATAATTATGAAAGCTTTCTGGCTAATATATGTATGAATTTTATTAGCACAAAGTCAAAACCACAAAAGTACAGGGACATGGTGATGTGGGAAAAAAATATGAGAAAATGTGTATTTCAATTTAAATAACGTTTTCTCACAAAACTATAGTGTTCCCCTGAGAAACTTCACGTTCTCTCAAAACTTCTGTGAAGAACTATATTTCAGTGCTTCTGCAAGCATGAGAATGCAAATGTTTTGCGAGCGAACACAGTTTCTTGGGGAACACAATACTTTCGTGAGAGAACCCAAACATTTTGTGAGCGAATGCAAAAGCATTGAAATTCCCTTTTTCCTCACATCTCATATATTTTCCCATCACCATGTCTCCATAGGTGCTCCCTGCTTTTATGGTATTGACTGTGTACTTCATACATATATTAGCCAGAAAACTTTTTTAATTATCTCTAAGTGCAGTGTAGGTCAGAGTAGAAATATGCATGTTAATTAATGTATTTGGTTGCTTAGTTCAAGAACACAAAAGCATTCAAATATAATTTTCCCGCCCATCTTTAAAGATCACCATGTCCCTTTAGGGTTTCTGTACAAAAGTGAGTATCTTACAAGAGAAAATTCCTTGTTGTGACCTTGATGCCTTTAATTAAGCTGAATTATATGTAACTGAAGTCTGTGGGTCATTGCAAAATAACCCCTAAAAGATTTTTGTATCCTTAAACATCATTCAATTTATGACTGCTATGATTATGATTGCTTACTGAATAACTGAATAGTCATGAACAAATCATTAGAGTTGATATTATTTTAATTACAACTATGTAGTAAATGTGTCTCCTATGGACAGCGGTCATTTACAGTTTTATGGGACATAACACAAACAATATCTAACTTCAAAATCAGAATGTAAGTGTTTCAGAAAATTGTGCGCTAAAATGATACTGGTATACTAAACAGTGCTCCCATGTGGACCAACCTGTATGTGACAGCCTGTAGTGCCCTGCAATAACAGCTCGCCAACCACAGAGAGCGATCAGTCAACAGATTTGGACAATGAGACACCTTCAGGATGAGCAGATTACTGCCGGTAGCTTTCAACAAAGCCTCCAGACCCTCCTCAAGACAACCACTAAACAAAACAAAAAAATGATCTATTAATATTCAGTTTATGAACAGTCACCAGACATCCTAATAAAGTTAAGACCTGCTTGGTAAAAAAAATTAATCCGTAAAATAACAGAAAAGGTACTGGCAGCTTATTACCTGGACATTATCCAGTAATTTTACGTTATAATACATTTCCTTTAACACTTACATAGAATGCAATGAAGTTAAAAATTCGAAATGATGGTAAAACACAATAAATACGGTAAATTCTGTTAAATTAATACAGTAGATTGTTCCCTATTTTTACGGTGTGAGTGTGATTTTATTATACTGCGTTGCCATTAGGCGCAATAATTACTATGATCTTTAATTTGACGGCTGTTAATAAATTTCTTATGAATGGTTTGTCTCAGATAGGATATTTTAATATAAAAAAGTATTTCTGCTTTACAGGTTTAGTCCACCCAAAAAGGATAATTATGTCATAATTTTCTCACCCTCGCGTCATTCCAAAGCTGTAAGACTTTCGTTCATCTTTGGAACACAAATTAAAATGTTCATAAAGAGATCATAAAATGAATTGAATGGTTTAGTCCAAATTTTCAGAAGAGAGACGTGAACGCTTTATATGATCGACAGATTGAATTAAGGCTTGTATTCACATATAAACATTCATGAGTGAATATAAACAGAAGCTCAACTGTACTGGCTTTGAAGCGTGGGAACAAACCTCATTGGTTCTTGTGTCAGCTCTAACGTGCTGCGTTACACACGAGAATGGACTTCATTGGTTCTTACACATCAAGTGAACATGCTTTAGCTTCAGTTAACCATATACTGTATGATGTGTGCGTTGATGAATGTTTATATGTGAATAAAAGCCTAAATTCAATTTCATCATATTAAGCGATCGTGTCTCTTTAGAAAATTAGAACTAAACCGCATAATTCATAAAGCATGAAAGTGGTAGTTGCGTAGCTGTCAATGGAGGGATAGAAAGCTTTCATATTTCGTCATGTGAGTCTGTAAATGATGACAGAATTTTCATTTTTGGGTGAATACCTTTCAATCCACTAAACATTAAAATTCTTAATGCAGAAAAAAAAACCCTGCCGATTTCTTTCATGAGGTTTCCGACTGGCACTCCGACTGGTGATTTAGCAGAGCAATTAACAGGCCCGTCATTCTGTTCCCTTCTCACACTGGATCTCTGAACAAGCACTTCACAAGTGTCAGACTATGTGAGTGAGTGAGGGTGTATCTGTTTGGTGTGAAAGAGTGATAAGAGGATCAGGGAAGAGCGCAGAAGGTAATAAAACAGCGACAAGAGAAGGAGGAGGTGCGTGGAGCTCTGGGAAGGCAGTAGCCACACACACAGCAGGGTCAGTATGGTACAGTAAACAGCAGGCGCAGAGGGAGACGTGTTACCGTGTGCTCTTCAGATATTCCTCCTTTGTTTCTTTTTTCCCCCTCTGCCGGGGCTTTAGGTTCTGGAGGATGAGGGAATGCGTCTGTGTGCACCACTGAGACAGAGTGCACAAGAACTAAACAAACATAAGGAGAGACAGAGTTAGACAGCTTGACTTTCAGTTATCAGGACTTTCAGCAGTCAAAATACGTGGGCAGCAGGTCATTAATTATACATCTCTTTCAGATCTGTTAAATGTCTTTTGGGTTATTCCTACATTTCCATTTCCCCATCATATATATCATCTACCGAATTTTCATACTCATACATGAAACGTAGCAAAATTAAAATTTTGTAGGTGGCGCTATATACATACAGTATATATATATATTACACTCCTGTATTTTAAAGGTGGAAATCACATTAATTTGTTTACTTTTACCAAAATAGTACACATTATAATTATAAAATTGGAGAAAAAAAAAAAAAAATCACATGTACATAAGTATTGACAGCCTTTTCTCAATACTTTGTTGAAGCACCTTTGCTACAAGCATGGCACACCTATTTTGGGCAGTTTCTCTTATTCTTCTTTGCAGGACCTCTCAAGCTCCATCAGGTTGGATGGGGAGCGTCTGTGCACAGCCATTTTTAGATCTCTAGAGATGTTAAATTAGGTTTAATTCTGGGCTCTGGCTGGGCCACTCAAGGACATTCACAGAGTTTTCCCGTAGCCCCTCTTTTGTTATCTTGGCTGTGTGCTTAGGGTTGATGTCCTGTTGGAAAATGAACCTTCGCCCCAGTCTGAGGTCCAGAGTGCTCTGGAGCAGGTTTTCATCCCGGATGTCTGCATTCGTCTGTCCCTCAATCCTGACTAGTTTCCCAGTTCCTGCCGCTGGAAAACATCCCCACAGCATGATGCTGCCACCACCATGCTTCACTGTAGGGATGGTATTGGCCAGGTGATGAGCTGTACCTGGTTTCCTCCTGACTAGGGATGCTCATATTGACCGTTTAACCATTAACCGATAGTAATTAATTTTGATCAGTTTAATGGTTAAAAAGGTATTTTTTTATTTTTACACTTTTTTTTGTTTGTTTGCTGTATGGTTAAAGAAAAATATGCTGTATTTGTTAACTCACAGGGCACAACGACACATCTCTACACAGACATATTTCGCAAAATGAAGCAATGGGAAAGAAGCCTACTATGTGGGACTATTTCGGCAGAAAGGGCAACGAAGTTACTTGCAAAATATGCTACGCGGTATTAAAATGCAGCAGTAGTACAAGCTCTTGACTGGTGGAACACAAATGAAAGGCGCTTCCCAAGGCTGGCCACTCAAGCGAGGCGTTATCTCTGTATTCCTCGGCCACCAGTGCCATCTGAACCCTTAATGCATTTCGTAGTGTGGTTTTGGTCAAGTTTACTTAAGTAAACATTGTCACGTATTATAGAACAATTACTCAGAGTCGCCCTCTGTCGTTTCAAAGAACAGCACAACGGTCGAGCGCGTCAAAACACTTCCTCAAACAGACAAAGGCATGCGCGCAGTTAAGGGCAGCGGAGGCTCGCACTGCGGAGACAGACGAAAGTATAAACAACGCTTTCTGCCGCGAGTCTAACTGTCAACAGGCTGTGCTCCAGACTAACCCACGTCATTAAGACATGTTACTTTAAAAAAAATAAAAACCAGTCAAGGTGCGGATTGAGTTAGGCCAGCTATTTTTATTTGTTGTTTTGTTGTTGATCTGTTGTGTACGCTGCTGTTTGCACAGTAAAATAAACCAGTGAAAAAAGTATTTTTAACGGGTCACAGACACTCATCAATTGTATTTTTATTTAATGTCAATTCAATATTATAATCTTATCAGTTAACGGTTAATAACCGATTAATGAGCATCGGTTGTCGGTCGGGAAAATGAACCGAAATGAGCATCCCTACTCCTGACGTAATGTTTGCCATTCAGGCCAAAGAGTTTAATCTTTGTTTCATCAGACCAGAGAATTGTGTCTCTCATGGTCTGAGAGTCCTTCATTTGCCATTTACTGAGGTGTGGCATCCATCTGGCCACTCTACCATACAGGCCTGATTGGTGGAGTGCTGCAGAGAATGTTGTTCTTCTAGAAGGTTCTCCTTTCTCCTCAGAGAATTGCTGGAGCTCTGTCAGATTGACCATTGGTTTCTTGGTCACCTCCCTGACTAAGACCCTCCTCCCCTGATCGCTCAGTTTGGCCATGCGGCCAGCTCCAGGAAGAGTCCTGGTGGTTCCAAACTTCTTCCATTTACGGATGATGGAGGCAACTGTGCTCATTGGGACCTTCAATGCCGCAGACATTTTTCTGTACCCTTCCCCAACTCAGTGCCTCAATACAATCCTTTCTCGAAGGTCTACAGACAATTCCTTGGACTTCATGGCTTGGTTTGTGCTCTGACATGCACTATTAACGGTGTGTGTCAGACAGGTATATAGACAGGTGTGTGTCTTTCAAAATCATGTCCAATCAACTGAATTTACCACAGGTGGACTCCAATCAAGTTGTAGAAATATCTCAAGGATGATCATTGAAAACAGGATGCACCTGAGCTCAATTTAGAGTGCCATAGCAAAGGCTGTGAATACTTACATATATATGTAAATTTGCAAAGATTTCAAACAAGCTTCTTTCATGTTGTCATTATGGGGTATCGTTGGTAGAATTTTGAGGAAAATAATGAATTTAATCAATTTTGGAATAACATAAAATGTGGAAAAAAGTGAAGCGCTGTGAATACTTTCCGGATGCACTGCAAATAGAGATTAAATATGTATATAAAGATTAAAATTTTTAGCAAAATGTTTAAAAAAATATTTTGGGACTATTATTTCAACTGATACATTTTCTATTAAATCTATTAAATACTTTCCCCTGTGCCCCTAACATCACTTTCTATACTAATTTCTTTTCTTTTTTTATCTTTTTTTTTTAATATTCCATTTACAAAAAGCCAGTTCCTTAATGACATAATCCTCTTGGTCTAGAAAGTGACATCATTACATTCTATTTAAAAATTATTAAAATTAACTTCATTTGGAAAACCTTATGTCAGCTAACTCTCAATCATTTAGTGAGCAATGGTCATCTTTAGTTCTTTTCTTGCTTTAAAACTACTTTTGTTAACTGATATACACATCCATATTATTATTATTTAAATAATAATTTGTTTAAAATGTACTGCTGTATTTAAGGAAAGACCTTTTTAATTTTAAGTTTTTCACTGTCTACTGAAGTAATAATCCAAAAGCAGTTCTGCAAAATAAATACAGTTAAGTTTTAACAACAATGTCTAAAACATTCAAGACAGAATTACCATGAGCTCCAAGGTAATAAGTAATATAATATACATTTTTCACTAGATGTTCAGCAATTAAACACATTTTTTATTGTCATGATGTAGTGTTAGTGAAGTATTTTCTAACAAAAAATACATTGAAAAAGCCATGGGAAATTCAGACTGATTTAATTTTAACATTTACAGTGAAAATTAATTAATAGTTAATTAATTCATTAGCAGTTTGTCAATTTGAATCGAAAAAAAGTGGGCGGTGAGTTCCCAAATGTAACAGGAGCATTACTGTAAAGCGTGTTTGTGTGAATGGTGTTAAAAACCTTTGAGGAGATGCGAGCGTTCTCCAGCAAAACTCTGGTCCACACCGCTGGGTGACGAGCCACAAACTTCCAATCCCGGCACACCTCGGCCGCCCGCAGGAGTGTCTTCGTATCCAGGTAGGTAAAGATACAGAAGAGAGCGGCACGCATCTTCAGCACCTCAGGACTGATCACCTCGTTGACTTTAGAGGGGCTTTTCTCATGGCGGCAAGGCTTGTATCCACCTTCAGAACGACCTGGTGACAGGAAGAATAAGAGATAAGGAAGACTTGCTTAACAGCTGTAGTCAACACTCAGCTTCCCTGCATATAAAGAGAAGACATTTAACAAATAAAATCACATGGTTTTCAAAACCACATAGGAAAAATATGACTTTTTTTGTAAATTTAAGGTGACTCCTTAACTGGCTCCATGTATGTCCATATGGTGGCGCCACAGTCGAATAAAAAGTACAGTTCTGAGCCTCGGTTCACAGTGCCTCCCACAGGTTCTGAACATCTTCCAAATCATACCATCAGCAGGCCATTTCCATCTCACAGCTCCAGTTTGACACACGCAGGTTTCCTGAGTCATCCACAATTTGTTGAATATATAACGAGATTGAGACTAAAGAAAGGGGTGTTTGCAGCATTCGCCTACATTTTATAGACACTCAGAATTTATCAAGCCAAAGGTTTTGACTCAAACAGGTTCTTAAATAACTGAGATCTAATGGTGCTGAGAGAATGGAGCTTGACCTTCCCCAGGTCATGGCAAGGGTATGATGTGTACTTTAACCTTACAGTAAAAGACAAATACTAGCAATAGAGGATTCTTGGGTTAACTAACCATGACTGCTGGCCCAAAAGCAAGTCTTTGCTTAAATTGTGGGATGGGTAAAGAGAGACTCTTTATCAGTGGATGCAGTCGACTTCATCCCACATATAGAAATACCACAATATTATTTAAAAAAAAAAAAAAAGAATACTCAAGTGTAATTGTGTAATAAAAAAGTATTAAATTATCATTTTTTTGCTTATAAAATTATCCATTAAATAATAATAAATATATATATATATTTTTAATTAATTTAAAATATATATTGATTTAAATTGCATTCATATCTACATTTAAACTAAAGAAGTTTGCACTTAAAAGGATAGTTCACCTGAAAAATGAAAATTGTGTCATCGTTTACCCTCAAGTTTTTCCAAACCTGTATGAATTTCTTGACATTCTTCAAAATATCTTCTTTGCGTTCAGCAGAAGAAAGAAACTGATACAGGTTTGGGACAACAAAAGGTTGAGAAAATGATGACAGAATTTTGAGTGAACTGTTCCTTTAAATAGTGGGATTGGAAAAGATGACTTTATTAGTCGATGCTGGCAACTTTATCCCACAT
Source organism: Gobiocypris rarus (assembly GCA_023029165.1). Lineage (NCBI taxonomy): Eukaryota > Metazoa > Chordata > Actinopteri > Cypriniformes > Gobionidae > Gobiocypris > Gobiocypris rarus. Next base: position 38,325,418 of record CM040914.1, read on the forward strand.
TGTTTTTAATAATAATAAAAAAATGTCATATTAATAATTATTTTTAAATAATAAAATAATAAAGTCATTTAATTTGTGGAATAAAAAGTACTGAATGTTAGTATTAAAAATATATTCATCCAAATGCATACAAATATTTTATAAAATAACAAAATATTGAAATAATAACATAAATAATTAATGAAAAAAAGTTCATTCATAATTATTAATTACATATCCTCATTAAAACATAAACAAGTGTGCAATTAAATACATTCTCAGAATAACTCCAAATACTTTTTCAGGTTGGCACTGACATTGCTTGGCATGGATGGCATTATATAAAAGAATAAAAGGTTAAATAAATAAATCTTGCATATATATTGTATATATACTCCCTTACACAGGTGACAATCTTGGGTGCGTCTCCCATACAACGACGTAACTCGCTGCTCAACTACCATAGTACAATACATCGTTGAAGAAATCAACTAGCTAGTCATGGCTATTTCCTGAATCTGTACTGTCGCAAATATGTCGTTCAACCATGTTGGGTAATGTCACGCAGGTGGTAGAGTAATAACGTTTTAATTAATCAAGTTGAAATTGAATTGCTAGATATGCTATACATTTCAGACATGGCATCTAAGGACTAATTCTGATTTATTTCCAGATTCAATCATAGGCTCATTCTTACGTAGACTAGAGCAAGTACGCAAATGTGCACTCTGTGCCTTAAATCTCTTGACAAACTAAAAGACGTAAATTAAATTTGTATCTACTCGAGAAATAAAAAAAGAGATTTTACTGAATGTCAGCTTGCTTATTTTGCTGAAGATAAGGATTTATTAAGTCCACATGTCATACAAACAAACTATGCTTGTCATGCAAACAAACTAATTTATACTTCTAACCAAGCTGTCGTTCCAACCAGACAACTTTGTGAGGCTGTTAACAAATCTTTGTTGGATAACAGGTTTTGGGAAACACTGACTCTGTGAACTCTGCTGTTAATGACAGGACTTGCAACCATAGTTGGCAAACAATGCTTTCGGGAAACACACCCCTGAACAGCACAAATGAGCCTAAATCAATGTATCACAGCCTTAAGTCACACTCTGAATGTGGTATGATTATTTATGCAAGCATATAGCAGACTACTGGTTACTCATTTCGCCCTTCCCACAATGACCTCAGTAGGTGAATAAATCAGTAGGTGGAAAATTTTGTTCATTACTCGTGGCTCCATGACACACGCTCTCTACTGCTCTCCGGCCTGTGTTCCTAGCGGCAGTTCGTTCATGTGACCTTTTTTCTCTCAGCTCGCATCCTAGTCCTCTGACCTGACTATACCAGACCCTTATTTGGAGAGTGAGTACTATGGCCTCGGGCCTGCCCTACAAACTGTTAACTCATAAACTTGCATACTACTAAATGACATTTGCAACTATTGCAGCATTTGGAATTAGGTTCCCTGAGAAATTACCCATATTCTTCAACCAACATTTAGAAATACAAAATAATACACCCTGGGGCAAGTTTCTATGCTCGTTTTCTCCAAGCAGCTCAATGACGCACCTGTAGCTAGTCTGTATCCTCCACGGTTACCCCCGTGCTCTGCTCTCCTGTCTTGCTCCCACATTTCAGCCTCGGACTCTGTAGTGCGGGAGCCTACGTCAGACACGTCGCCCTCCTCTCCCTCCGTGCTGTTCCGGTATGGCCGGCGCTGCCAGTTCTGAATGGCCTGTTTGCGGAGACCCCAGCTCCGGGAACCACCTGTCCTTTCGTATCCTCCTCCTCCACCTCCCTCACCAAGTCGGCATTGGACATGGTAGTACTGAGCATCAGGGCAGTCCTCCAGAGCATGGAGGTCCACACTGTCACTGTCGTAACCTCCTGAACCCTGGGACACAGACTTTCCTCTTCCTGATGCACTGCTTAGCAAAAGCACAATGGAAAAGCAGTCAGGGAAAATGCTGTGGTTAAATTGCAAGAATTCATGAAAGGAATTACTGGACTAGTGGAGACCAAATAAAGAACTATAATTGTTTAACATACAAATAATCCTTAAAATAAAACACTGAACATTTCAAAAGAAAAGTGTAAACCCTCTCTCTAAGTTTGCATGTTTCTTGTTCAGTTCAAATAACAGTGACTGTAGCATTTCTATTGACAAGATGTGACCAAATATTAAATATAAAGAGAACATTTTAATTAAATTTAGTTTGGCCAATTTTAAACAAAGATAAGATAGTGCTGTAAAGTGTAACAACAATCACCAGGCCGTTAGTGCCTTTTGTAGGCATTTGTTATAATATATGTACATAACTTGATTACGTATATTGTGTATATTACATTATGTATTTTAACAGTGTCATTCAATAAGATATTAAGATTTTTTTTTTTTATGTAATCTGAGAGCTCTCTGACCACTCCATAGACTGCTATTTAATTGACCAGTGGCTCAACCTTAATTTTATGAAGCAACGAGAATACTTTTTGTGTGCAAAAACAAACAAAAATACGACATGAGGGTTTTTAATGACAATTTTCCTTTTTGGGTGAAATAACCCTATGATAATGACAAAGACATGTAACAAAATGACTAAAAATGAAACTAAAACTAAAATGATAATTATGATATCTTAGCTATGCACAGTTACAAGGTTAGTTGCAGTTTCATATTAGCATTATTTCTTATCTGCATCCCATGAGCCTATTGGAAAAGTCTTGCAACGCATTGTATGGGTCGAGAATCGAGATCCACCACTTTAGGACACAGGGTTTATGTACAGAGTGTGTAAAAAGAGCAGTAAGAGTTAACCAGGAAATATGATCAGATCTGTCTAGACACACTTCCTACAATACACACACCCTCTAATTTAGAAATAAGAGACTCACTTTGTTGGAAGAAAGATTAATAACTTACAAATATTATTTTTAAGCCTGAATAAGTAATGGGTTATTTCCTTAATTCCACATACAATAGTGGGGGAACACAACACTAAATCAACACTTTTAGGGGTGTTATGCACTTCTAGTCCAGTCATGACCAAAAAAAGAAAAGAAAAGAGTTTTAACTACTCAGTATATAAGAGCTAATCAGCAGACCTTATTCAGTCCCTGACAAAAGTCGTGTCGCTTATCTATTTTGTAGAAACACCTGCTATTAACCTGATTTTTAATTAATCAATTGGTGTTCATATGAAAAGCTAAAACCCTCCCAAATGATGTTTAATGCACTGAAATAAATTAGTTTCACTGAAAAAAGATTTATCATTTAATCAAGACAGAAAGGTCAAATTGTGGCAAGACAAAAGTTTTGTCACCTATACAGAAATTGAACAAATTTACTGCAAATACAAAATATGTCAGCAAATTAAGTAGTGGTGCTGTGAGATCCAAATTTAATATCTTGTATGAATTCCATGAGCTTGAAGGACTGCATCCATGCGGTTTGGCAAGGACTCATACAATTTATTGATGAAGTCATCAGGAATAGCAAAGAAAGCAGTCTTGCATGCCTCCCAGAGTTCATCAATATTCTTTGGTTTCGTCTTCCATGCTTCCTCTTTCATCCTACCCCACATATGCTCAATGATGTTCATGTCTGGTGACTGGGCTGGCCAATCCTGGAGCATCTTGATCTTCTTCGCCTTGAGGAACTTTGATGTGGAGATGGAAGAATGAGATGGAGCACCAGACTATGATTTTTCCCCCACCAAATTTCACTCTTTTCCGGGTGAATCTCGGATCCATGCGGGCTCCAGTAGTTCTCCTGCAATATTTGCGGCGACTGTGGTGTAATTCAACAGAAGATTCATCTGAAAAATCCTTCTGCCACTTTTCCAGCGTCCATCCTTTTAGCAGGCTGTGGGCTTTGGCAAATGCCACACGGTTTTTCAATTGTCTTTTGTTTAGTGCTGTCTTCTGGGCACTGATTCGACCATGGAGGCCATTTCGAGACAGAATCCGACAAACTGTTCTGTTTGACACAGGGACTTCAGGTGACCAGGTCTCGACCAGCTGCAGTCGAAAATGGGCTGGCCTTGGATTTTCGAGCCAACAAACGGTCCTCTCGAGCAGTTGTCTTGCTGGGTCTGCCTGACCATGGTTTGTCATAAACGTCTCCAGTCTCTTCAAATCTTTTTTTTATCCTCTGTACTTGACGCTGAGACACTTTGAAGGTGTCTGCCACATCAGCAGTGGATCTGGTCTTCAGCCTCTTGATAATCAAAACTTTAGTCTCAGGGTGAATCTTAGGCATGTTTGCAGAGGTCTAGTTGCAGTTGATGTGAAGGTCTAGTGTACTGGGGTTCTTTTTATACACACCTGAGATCTAATTGATCCATTTTTAGTCACAGGTAAAGCTCATATGACAAGGAAGGTGACAACACTTATGTCAGCAAAAATTCACTCAATGGGCTTTACCAAGCTGTGAATATTAGAATATTTTTTGACAGTTTCATTTTGCACTGAAACATTATTACAAAAGCTGTTGGGATTAAAATGAGCCATTTCTTGTAAAAAAAATCTTGATAAGAAATATATTTCAGCGGCACTTCAGTTCAATTTGTACACAAGCGACAAGACTTTTGTCAGGGACTGTAGTGTATATAAAAGAACAGCTTTGACATTTCAAGTTTGACAGTTTATCTGAAAAAGCTGCGACTCAATTGGCCACTAAATTTAGTCAATGCATTAGTCCTGAATCCTTTTTACCTTCAGGAAATATGCAACTCAATTTCAGCTTAATTGAGTATGACAATTCTGAAGACATCCACTGCAAAAGACCTTCCATTAATCATTACAAGAGAAATCACTAAACTCGTGGAACCGTTAGGGCATAAGCATAGGATTGTGGGTAAGGAATGTTCTTCTCCAAGGCTTAGTAGGGACATAATTTCCACTGGGGATTCCAGCCAGACATTTAGTCACTCTCCAGATGTTACAATTCAAAAGCCAACACTGAGACTTAAAGAGATACTGTGCTACTGCTGTCAATAGTCACTGTAGGCTCCGCTGCAGGCAACAGACAACAATGACAGACTTACTTTTCTATTTTACTAGAAATGAAGCTGAAACATTATAACTGCTTACACAGTAGGAATGTGTATCGCATGGCTGGCTATGGAAGAGATATCAAAAGCCATTCATATGTTCAAAGGCCAAGGCTAAAAAAAAATTATATGTAAAGTTTCTGACACAAAACAATTAAATTCAGAAGATATTTAAGGCAGAGTGTGGTCTCTGTATTGTATCAATGTTTTCGTAATGCTTCAGCACCCCTCACTTCATGTAAGAACTACATATTTGTGCCTTTCTTTTGAAGCCAAAAATACAGACGCTGAAAAAACAGAGGGATGCGATGGCTAAACAAGTCCGCCTCTTAAGTCAGCCTTAAGCAGATTTACAAACTCTATTGCAAAATGGATTGCTGTGGACCGTAGTGATAGGATTAAATTAGATGAAAAAAAATGTATATATATATATATATTTTAAAGGCGTCATGAAATCAAAATTGACCCTATTTACTTTGTTAGCGCACATTGCTAGTTTTGTGGTGAACAAGTAATCTGTGCAAGTTAATACAAATACAAATTCTTAATCAAAATCCATCAATAGTGCTTTACTCATCTGCCTCAAAAATGTAATGTGTTTGAATTATCTCCACGTCAGCTTTTCTCAGCAACATGCAATATATTTATATATTATTACCATATTGTTTCGAATACAATATCACCCCCCCCCCCTTGCTTTTATTTGAAAATAGTTCTTCTTATTTAATGTTTATATTGAAAGTATGGTAAATACTGGCAAAATGCACCAACAATCACATTTAGAAATAAACATTTTATGGCATACCATAAAAAAATAACCTGTAGTTCTCATTTCCAGTATATTTCACAATCACTGATTTCTAAAAAAAAAAAAAAAAAGAAGATGCACAGTGACAGATGTTGACATGTCAACAAGAAAAACAAAAAAAGCAGGTGTTTGATCCAGGGGATATAAATGTTTTTTTGTTTTTTTTCTTAAGCCAATCACCACAGAGAAAATAGGTGCCAAAATTGTACCTTTAGGGATACAACAGCAGTCACTGGGGCAGTACCCTTAAAAAGACATCTTTGAACCTTTTGTTTTCTTTTTTTTTACCACAAAAAGGTTCATAGTAGTATCTTATGGTATGTATTTGTATGTGTAAGGTACTAATATGCACCTTTTAGGAGTAAAAGAGTACAAAGATGTAAATCAAGACGTATTACTGTCAATTTCCTGTATATATCTTTAGGACCTTTTTTCTTCTTTTCTTTTTATTATTATTGCTATTTTTAATACCATCTTTTTGGCCTCACCATCTTCTAGCATTACACTCTGACACACTGTATTTCTTGGCTGCTTAATATGAGTTGCTTGATGACGCTGCGTTTATCAGTCCTGGGCAGAACACTCGTTTTACTCGTATTTGGCGCTACAAATTGTTGCAGGTGTAAAAGTGTAAACCTTGTATATAAGAAAACCCCATTTGTATTTCCAAGATAAAAATACTGGGTCTCATTCACTAAGCATGCTAAACAAATCACAATTCACCATTTCGTAATCATTTTTTTTTCTAAATTTACTCTGTATGGCTTTATAATCGTGTTAAGAATTAATATTTCATCCTAACATGACTATAATTGCATTGAAGTATTATTGCATTAATTGTATTATATCATCCATCTATAAAATTCTATAATGAAATTATTAAATAATACTATTTAATTTCATCTTAAATACATTAAATAATTTATAGTTAAGGAGTTTCTCTGAATAACGCAGATATACACCTATGTACAGCTGGCTAAGCTGACTTTAATTTAATGAATGAATCCCTGCAGAATAAAAGTATGTATTTCTTACTGTCCCCACACTTTTAGAGCCACTTGTTTATTTAATGTCTTTATAATTGACTGAATGATGTTGGTTATGCAATAATGAAGGAACAGCAGTGACCATTTATATCCTCTCCCATCTGATTCAGGAGGATGACCTGTGGAGATTGTGATGTCAATTTAGGGACAGCAGACTCAGGGCAAACCCACGCTCCTTCTTTCCTTCCCTCAGAGCACCAAATGGTTCAATACGGCCCATGCGCAGATGCACGCACACAGCAGATGGACGGTGCTGTCTCATTCACAGATCATAAACTTGTTTAAAGAGCAGCCACACAAAGGTTAGTTATGGTATGTTACAGGAAATTGCATAAACAGATGATGACATAAAAATAAAAAATTAGAGTAATTTGTTTGTGATGCATATTAGTCATGCTTAATGACAGGTTGAGACAATCTCAGTAGATTATTACATCTTAAAAACAGTGGTTCACAATATGTTCAGTGTGTCTAATTTTTTATTTTTTTGTCTGTTCAATTCTCATCAAACAGCAGTATATAATATAACTGGATATTGTCAGTTTTGCCTGGGTTCTATGCTGCATTCACACCATGTCGTAGCCTGGATGCCAGCAGAATTTAGCCCCGCCCACAAAATTCGGTCTGGAATCGCTCCATAGAGGAGTTATTATGCCCAAACAGAAACAGTTCGGACCAATGAAATTGTCAGGGCGGGCTTTAGACGATGATGGACAGATGATAAACAGTAAGGTAATCATCCACGTCATCAAAGGCGCTTGGGTTTAATTTGCTCTTATCCTAAACGGAGAACTTGTTCGTATATGCATTCACCTTCACTATTTCTCTCAGAAACAATGATCGTGTTGGTAAGTACTCTGTGTATCCTTAAATTCTTTTATTACAATACTGGCAAAGATCGTTTACACTCATCTTTTTCTTGTAACGTTACTTAATCCAGCGCGCGTGCAGACAGGGTTTTTAAAAAAATGGCGTTTGGTTGGCAAAATATGTTATTTTGGCAAGGTTGCCTGGTAAAATTTGCATTCCTGGGTTTATATAATCACATAATTGGGGTCGCTTCAACCCGCGGACATGGAGAAAAACAACACAGTGCAGTTGAGTTCTGTTGACATTTGACAACTAACGTTACGCGTCGCTCCGTTGCTCTGATTGGTTGTGGGTCTATCTAATTGAGGTCTTTCCTGGCTCGGTTTAAACACGCCCCATAATCAAAGCTCAATGGAGCGGTACCAGACTCATATTCTGACTAGAATTGAGTATGGCCACGCCAGGCTAACCATGTCGTAATTACGATAAATAAATCTTTGTGCGCTTTTGCAGTACTTTACGCTAATTATCAGACACACAAGTTACACCTTAAATCTGCAGTGTGAAAGTGGTCCAAGTCATAGCTCTCAGAACATTTAGTTTACACGTTGTAATTACAAGTTCTACAAGTGTGAACACACCTCTAGCTTGAAATTTGAGTACTCTTCTCAGTTCAGTGTCCTGTGTTTTCTTTGCTCATGCTCTTCTGTCGCCAAGGTTTTTGATTTTCCCTCATGTGTCTCACCTGTGTCTTGTTAACCATCTTGTTTAGTTTCTAGTGTTTCTTTGTATGTATAGTCTTCAGTTTCAGCTGTTCTTTGTCCATTATTGTCTATTTTAGAGGTTGTTCTTTCTGTGTTCATATTCCTAAAATTAACTTTTTTTTACATCTTAAATTTCCTTTAAAACATTATATTATTTATTATGTTTTTATTATTTTATAAAAATTTACTTTGTTTCATGCCATCTTTTTTGGGTGATCTATCCATTAAAGTTTTAGATTTTACTATTGCTGGGAATTTGGGGTCTCACAGACTCTCCACTATGTAGGCAAAACCTGACCTTACACTCGCATGCTTTCAATGCAAGAAAAAAACAAGACTATCCAAGGAAGTTTAAACAAATGCCTTCACCACTATCCTTGACTTGGGTACTGGTTGTTTTCGGCCTTGTGCTTTTAGGCGCTTTAGTTTTCCACACACAGCAGTGTGTTTATGTGAGCGTGTCTGTGTGCAACAGGACTCTTTTCACATATCTTCTGCATGGCTGAGAGATTACAGACTGGTTTAACCCTGAGGCAAATGCAACAATCTAGCAATTTTCCCTAGACACATCCCAAACCAGGCTGACTCCAACATACCCATGGCTCACAGCAGATTAAAAAATAAAAAAATAAAAAAAAACTTGCTACTCTGCTTTATCATTTTTTTCTCTAGGACTAGGTTGAAAAAATCTAATCAAATGACTAAAGTTTGCATAACATTTTAAATAAAAATGAATTTTTATAATATGCAGATAAATAATAAACAATTTATTTTTACATTTAAAGCGAGTGATATTATTCAATTATAAATAAGTTATATACAAATATAAAAATGCATAATAATTGATATACAATTTGGCAGAATTCTGCTGTCCTGAGACTTACGCAGTGCTGGGAGAGGAACGTCGATCGGACACTTGGTACATTCCCCTGGATGCCCCAGAGATGCTGGAATTTCTCTATGAGAGAAAGAGAGCAAAATCAAGTGAGAGCGTGCATGAGAGAGAAAGATGCTCCAAAATCTCACACATCTGAGATACTGTAGCTCGACATCAGCAGGTAAATATAATAAATAGAATCTAAGCAGATAGACAGGTACAGCATAGCCGTCTCATATACAGTACATGGGAAAACATTTTCATCAGAACTTTATTGAGGAGATTACCACTAACATGCTGTAGCATCACTATTCATGCACTATTCAAATAATTGGTCAAATTAAACCTAACTGTTTCTTGACAATCATGCTCACTTGATCGATTATGTCAGTTTAACAGATCTACTGAGATCCTTTTCAAAGGGTAATTTTTAGAGAAAATATGGTCTAAAATCATGTTTATTTAATTTCGGACATTCTATGTAAACATTTGAATAACAATTGCATTTAAGGCCTTATTCACAATTCTCAAAAATCTCAAAATGCAGTGAAATTTGGTTATTTTTCATGTTTTCATAAAATCATTTTGGGTGCTCACAAATCTCATACAGGAAAAATGAAAACTGTGCCTTTAAATAACTGCTCTAGCTGGTTATGTGATACACCAGAGAAAATATGGGCCAAGCAAGGTGATGACAAGGCACACACACATTCACAAACACACACTGGACGCAGTGCCTGCAGAAATGGGGCAGAAAGGGAAAGCAGCACTATTGATTTCACAAGTAGTGCACAGCATTAACGGTTGGCCGGGATCAAGGGAAATGCCTGAGACAAGAACAAGAAAACTGCATCTTTTTCCTTCTTGCTTACTTTCTTTCTGTTGCCATAACCCTGCACAGTGCCTGTCTATGCTCTAATTTAGGCCAAATGTCCTGAATCACAGCATGCAATGCGCCTGAAACTCTGTTCCCTTCTTCTGACATCACTGAGTGTACTTCCTCTCCAGATAGTAGGAGACTGGAAGGCTGTGGCTGGCATTTGGGAACACAGGCTGTGTGTGAACTCAAGCTGAGTCAACAGTGCTGTGTGCAATAGAATATATGAGTAAATGAAAAATGTAGATTGCTGTTTCCATGGTGACGAAGGGGTCCCCATTGATGTAAGAGCAGGATGAGATGTTGGGGTGTTGCCTGAATGTGCCAGCCACAGCCAATAGGAAGCCTTAAAATGACACACTGAATTTTGCCCAGCCCTGACATAGAGATAAAACACTTTGTACATACTGTGTTCAAAACTTCATTTTGTTCATTATTTCTGACAAAAGGCAATGCATTCATCTGCAGTCATACTCAGTGGAAACGCTGAGTAACCAACCACAGTTTAAACCCCTGAAGATTCAACAGGACTAGTGTACCAGTGCAGTTTATCAACACTGTAAAAGGTTCTCTGGAGCTTCACAGACCAAAGGTATGCATTGATGAGTATTTATCAGAGATGGGACCAAGTCACACACGTGCAAGTCTCAAGTAAGTCTCAAGTCTGAACCTTCAAGTCTCAAGTAAGTCCCAAGTATTTTTTTCTTGGGCAAGTCAAGTCAAGTCACAGGCTATGTGAAGTCAAGTCAAGTCAAGTCCTGTAGTAGGTCAAGTCAAGTCCAAGTCAAAGTCACCTTATCATTGTAATTTTACCTGCAGAATCCACTAGATGGCTATAGTACTCAATGGCTGCATATAGGCTGAACAATATGAACCACTGTATAAAACGAATTTGACCTCATACGTTTTTGACTATCACAAGTTAAAATTGTAATTTAAAAAAACATATCTGTTAGGTGAGAATATACAAAGATGCCAAAATATGCTTCGATAAATATGACCATGCTATAAGGAAAATACAAAGGACGTAGTAAATAATTTATCATTTATTAAAAAAAAAAACATAAATTTCAATAACTAATTGGTACCAAGTGGGTAAGAATGTTGCATGCCTTGCAACGTGCTGTTCGTCTTTTGCCATCTTGCGAATAATTGTTGAAGCCGAAAGCGATGACCCTCGGTACCCCTCCGGCTGACATGTTGATGTGATATATGATCTAAGTGGGCGTGGTGTGCGTAATGTAAGAGAGGGCATGACTGATGATAGTGTCGCGATCCAGTCATGACAATGCTATTCTCAACCTGCGCTCCTGCTGGGTCAACTTTATTTTTTTAAATAATTTATATATTTTATATTCAAACTGAAAACATGATGTGATTAACACTCAAGTCATTTAAGTCATCGTGTCTCAAGTCAAGTCAAGTCCCGAGTCTTTAACTTCCAAGTCCAAGTCAAGTCTCAAGTATTTTATTTTTTGTCAAGTCAAGTCACAAGTCATAAAAATAGCGACTCAAGTCGACTCGAGTCCTAGTCTCAAGTCCCCATGTCTGGTATTTATAAAATGGGGTTATTCCGTGAAGATATCAAAACAATTAGTGATTCAAATGATGGATTTTGCATTGATAAAAAGCCCAGACACATCAAAATATGCATAAATGACTACAAATACAGGTGTAATCTCTGAATCTCTGGATCGCTCCAATGTCATGTCTCTTTCTCTCCTTTACCGTACCTGTCGTCCATTATGTTTGGATCCTTGCAGACTGCAGTGTCCCAGGCTGCCGTTGGGGGTGGTGGCACAGCTGCTGATAATCTGGAGCTGTTTCTCAGCACGGTCGGCCCGGTCCAACAGCTCCTCGATGAATTGCTGAAGACGCAGTTTAGCATTGGCTTCACGCGCAGCTGTTTCCTGCAGGAACTGGTCGATCTGGGCCACCTCTCTGAGTCAGGAGGAAATTAATGAAAATGAGAAAGAAATTTGTGACAATTACTATTAGCGAATCTAGTGATAGCTTGTCAGTTTGATCAATGTATTAAAGAGTATTGAGTGTGTATTGGGGGTGGGGGGGACAAACCAACCATCTCCATTGACTTTCTATTGTGTGAAGCAGCCTCCTTGTCATTTCTGACTTATTACATAAAAACAAACAATGTCTAAAAGCTGATATGTGACAAGGTATACAGAAAACAAGCTAAAAAAAAACAGAACCAAAAACCCAGAAGTTTTTATAAGCTGTTGAACCAAAAAAACGAGCGTTTAAAAAGACACAAAAGTGCATACAGGCAATTGAGACAGAGCATGACATGTTATATTACACTGGAGGGGAAAGTAATCAGTTCAGCGAAACAAAATATATATAAAACTGACATTTGGATATTTGACAAAATATTTACTGCACACGTAGGCATACTGAGTGTCAGGATCCCAAAATGTACCCATTCAATCCTGCTGAAGCTTCATGTCTTATTGCATGTATCCACTTTTGTCTCCTTAAATGCTCGTTTTTTGGGGGGTCGAGCTTATAAAAACGTAGTTATGTGTTTTTTAGCTTGTTTGCTGTACACCTTGTCACATATCAGCTTTTAGACATTGTTCTGTTTTTTGAAATAAGTCCGAAATTACAAAGAGGTCGCTTCACACAATTCAAAGTCAATAGAGAACGTTGGATTGTTTTCCCCTCTGTGTGGGCGTGGCCTAAATACACTCTGTCTCTACATTGAGCCAGAACGCCCACCACACACCAGCTTTTTGGTGGAGAGGATACAGAGTGTTGAAGCCAATCAATATATGGGGATGATTAGAAGGCAAGGATGGACAGAGGCCAATGGGCAAATTTGGCCAGGATGCCGGGACCTTGGTATAACGTCTCATCCGAAGGATGGGGGACGAAGGACTTTGTAAAAGAGGATATTATGATATCATATAGAAGACATTATACTTTTCTACTGGAATAATTTAAGCTTGAATGTGCAAAAAAATAATATATATTTTTTCATATTGTTGCAGTACCTCTCTTCCCAGTCTGTCAGTAACATTCTATGTAGTTACAGTCTCTGTGAAGCCCCTCCTTCGGAAAAGCATAATGTGCTCTGATTGGTCAGCTGGACCAGTGTGTTGTGATTGGTCAATCACTTTGAGCATGTTTTAATAACCACAAGTTTCAACCAAGCGGCACCCTCCTGCAATCTCTCTTGAAGCCAATACGGAAGTGAATTAAACTGCAGTTCATCGACTGGCCACTAGGGACAGGCTCCAGAAGTGAGCAGAATCTCATTGAGCCCCATGCTAAAATGCCCAACTTTACAGCAGAACATTTTTTTTTACAGCCTGGTACAAATTCCAGTTTTGGTCTAAACGGCTAATTTTGCCCTTCATGACAACTTTGAGGGGGGTGAATTTTTTACTCATTCGTTTACTTTAAATAAAGCCTTAAAGTTCTGCATAATTAAGGGCGTGGCCACTTTGAGTGGCAGGTGGGTAGTTATTTTATCTGCTGTCTGTTAGTCATCGCGTCACCAAAGCTCCGCCTACGTCCCACCTCTTTGCCCATTTTCTGTTATCCGGGAGTGAGGTGCGGTGACAACTAAGATGGCAACGGCCATTGACCTTACTTTATGCTTCAAAAAGGCTCTGCAGAATCCTATGGGTGATATATCGGACACTACATCCATATTTTTATACAGTCTATGGTTTCAACACACTACTAACCCAACTGAACCAGGCCTCTCCCACCTTTTTCTATCTTGGGCAGGAATTATTTAAAAGAGGAATATTGTGCAGTGTACATTCACAGAAAAAAACTCAAGAGTACAGTCGAGGCGTTTCAGTTTCAGTTCAGAAACAGAGCTTACTGATATATTTGAGTGGACTTAGTGCTTTGTAACTGCAGTGCTTTTTAATGTTTAAACAGTAACATTACACATCAAGGAAAGTTGAAAATGTAAAAAAGCATAATAGGTCCTCTTTAAAGGGTCATGAAACCCCTCTTTCAGCTCAAATCCACCTCGTAATCTTTTTGAAAAATGCTACTTAAATGGGCGTGGATGCCCGTGAGAAGAGGAGGGGTGGGTGTGGTAGAGCGAGGCAGGGGAGAAAGAGGGGGCGAGCAACTGTCATCTGTCAGTGCAGTGGCCCATGCCAAATCTCAACAAAAATATGGGGTTAAACGTAACGAAATGCAAAATTAAAGTCCAATATAATACACTGACAACCGTCTGTTTGACCTTTAAAAGTAACCAAATCCCTTGCTACATATATTAGATTAATCGGAATTGTTTAAAATATAGAAATGCACATATACATTTATTATTGTCATTATAAATATATAATAATGTTTGTATATATACACAGTATAAATGCATATTTTTAAAAATAAAAAAAAATTGCGGAAAAAAAAACCAACCGTTTCGTACATATAGCAGAGATCTAACTTACGCGCGTCCCTTAACACCCATAGTAAAGATGGACAGCGACAGTGAAGTTTACAGTGATAGCAGTACACAGGGCTCTGCTGAGGTGGAGGACTTTTTTTGGAGACTAGCCTGGCAGCATCGCGGGAAAGCCATGCAACACACCCGAACATTTACACCAGGGAAACAAACACTTACGACCCATGATCATAAACTCCTCTCATCTACTCCGTGAACACGCAGACTGTCACTTCTGTCATTGGAAAGAACCACGTGCTGTCATGAATAATTAAGAGACGGTGTCTTCTCATAGGATAAGAAAACTCAGTCTCATTAATAATAATGAGACAACGATGCGTCACGTAGCACTATAGTCCGCTGCTACGTCACAAGCTGTGACGTGGACGCAATGTAGTTTTTAAACCCGGAAGACGAAAATAGGGTGAAAAACATAAAAATTTACCCGTTTCACCTTTTAATTAAATCTAACAGATGCTAACATTATGTTCAATGATGTTCAACACACATACCTCTGTTAAAATCTCAAAAAAATTGCTGTAGGGTTTCATGACCCTTTAAAGAACTACAGACCATCAAAATTTAAACCGGTCACACCTTGGCAAATGGGAAAAGGGCATCTGATACCACCATCTCCCTCTCATTTGTCCCTTTTCTCATGCTTGTTTATCTCCTCTAGCATTCTGCAAATCCCTAGAGCATGCATACAGCCAATGAAAGCACGACAACTGTTATCTCGGTGTAGGAAATGTCTCTGTACACATAAACACTAGCTTGCGCCTCTGTTGAAACCATCACCTCAGCTATTCTAAGCTTCTCTCACACTCTTAGCAGATTTTCACAGAGTTTTAATTTTCATACGCCAACAAATAATATTTTGAGATACTGACATCTTGTGTATTTCATCAACAATAGGTTGCAAACTACGTCACAAGACAAAGTGAATACGCAACAGGTTCTGTGCTCAAGGAAGAATCTTTAATTATCCACAAAAATGAAAAGCCCCATTCTATAAAGCAGGAAAATGAATGTGCGTAAATGTGATCTTGCTGCCATTTATGTATTTGTGTAATCTCAAATGATCTTTTAAGTAAATAACAATGATACAGATCAAGCTCTATTAAATTATCATGTCAGATGGACTGTAGTCTGCGGTGCAGCTTGTTTTATAATTCATGGATCTGGTGTACATCACATTAATGATGATTTCCAGTATGTTTCTCGTGCAATAATTAAACTTCAGCAGATCAAGACTTATGTCATGATCTTTAGTGAAATCGGGGACAAAAATGTAAAAAAGAAAAGAAAAAAAGAGCAGAATTTAAATATGTTCTCTCCTTTTTACTGTTTTAAAACTTTACAAGGTGGTAAGGATTTATAGATGATCTAATGCTTTGAACAAGAAAACTAAACAGAGTTGGAATTAGTTTTTATTGCTAACTAAAACTATTAGAATAATTTTTTTGGTAATTAAAATAAAACAAAAAGAGAAATGTTCCCTCTGCAAATAATTGAAATAATTATGTTTGAGTACTAAAATTACAAAATGTAATTTATTTTAAAAATAAATAAAAAGCACATTCAATGGTTAAAACTTAAAGGTGTCATGAACTGGCTTTTTACATTTTTTTATAGTGTTGTCTGAGGTCAACTAATGACGTTTTTTACATTCAAAAACATCATAATGAATAAGTAATAGGCTATTTTCTAGACTGGGTTTGAGCCTCTCTCCTGAACGCTGGGGTTTGATGGGCGTGCCGCACTGGAGACTTGGCAGTAAACGTCCATGGCTGGGATTGGATATGATTTGCATATTTAATGAGCTTCAGCTCCCCTGTCAGTTCAGATCACATTAGGGAGGGATCGTTTGGAAAGCGGCAACCAGAATTATTCTCTCAATCACAGGGCTCGTAAACGTCACGAACACACGTGCGCGCGCCCAGATCTAGAAAGGAATATTATATAATTTGAGATTCATCGGCCTGCCTGAGATTCATCGGCCTGCAAAAAATAAATGAAGTATCACACATTCCTAATATTAGTATCCGAAGGAAGCTTATGCAGCAACTGAGTTCTTCCACATTATCTTGCTGTTTTCTTCTACTTGTTTATTGCTGCTGGCTAGCGTGATGAGTCGGTTGGCGGGGCTCCTGAATTACACGTTCTTATTATTCTGTAGAGGTGGTGTTTCGTCGCATAATGATGTCAGTATGAAGCACACGATCGTTTTCTGGGCCTGGTGTATATAAAAGCTTTTCTTTGACTAACAAAATGTTATATATAATATTTTTATTATTATTAAATACTATGTTAAATATTACAACAGCTGTCCACTGTAGGTTTGTAGGTAATAGTATATTAATAATAGTAAAAAAAGCACTGCATGGAATAGAGTTAAAGTCATGTGAATCATTTTATGGTGCCTGTGTGTCCTTTTTGAAGCATGAAGGCTTCAATCCCGAGTCCCCATTCATTGTAACTTTGGAAAAATAACATAAAAAAGAAGCCAGTTTATTATTCACAAAAAGCTCCTTTTGTGTTCCACAGAAGAAGTCACATAAGTTTAAAATGACCTAGGCTAAGGGTGAATACATTTTCAAGATTTTGGCTGTACTGTTTTTCATTTTTTGTGTAATCACTTCTTGAAAGACCGTTCTCTATTCATTTGCCTGCAATATTCTTACTGTAGTAAAGGTCAACGATATTTGGAGGAACAGAGACAAACAGAGTACTAGGTACATAATGGAGAGAATAACAGTCAATCAACACAGTGTAAACTAGACTAATTACAGGCCCAGTAATGTGGAGGCTGGGAAGAGCAGTGTGCATTTACTGTGTGCCATACCACACGCACATCCGTATACATGATGTCTGCCTCTGCCCCACACTGTATCTTGAACTCTAGTAATTAAAGGGCTGGCACCTAATTTCTTCGGTCAGCTTGATAAATCTGTTTATCTACCATAATGTGTGGGGCCTCTTAAGAGAAAGTAACACTGTGATCAGTGTGTGTTTGTATTAAATACCCCGTGGAATCAAGATTTCTGTTTTATGGATTTTAGTCCATGTGTATATCTTAATGTGAGAATATACTTTTTATTGAGAAAAATATATGTCTTTCTCTATATGGAAAAAAGGACCAAAAGTAATGATGACTCACAAGAGCGTATGCAAATTCTTTATAAAATGCTAGCTCCTGTTCACCTCAAGAATGATACCTATAACAAAAACGTCTCGGTTACGTATGTAACCCTTGTTCCCTGAGGAGGGAACGGAGACGTAACTGACGAATGGGGGGTTTCGCTTAGAAGCCTATCAACTTCGAGATCTAGAAAGCGCGCAATGGCAGTCCCAATGCCATGGGCATAAGGAATTTGCATAGCGGACTCCGCCCCACTGCGTGGGTATATCAGGAAGAATGCTGGTATGATCGCATTATGTTACCTGCTGAGGAGCCAAGACTGAACTCCCGGCTGTTTCAGCGGTACAGCGGATGTGGCAGAGGGACGTTATGTCTCCGTTCCCTCCTCAGGAAACAAGGGTTACATACATAACCGAGATGTTCCCTTTCGTTCAGTCACTCAGAGTAACGTCAGTGACTGACGAATGGGGGTCCCAATATATTTACGCCACTTGGCTGTCTTCCAATGCCCTGCGTAAGTGCGAGTTCCCTGTCGTAAGACTAGTACGGACAAAGGACTCCCACTTAACACAGGAATACCAAGGTACACTGGGAAGCATATTCCAGGTGGAAGTATGCGCCAAGCTGCCTACCCGTAGGGAGGACTTAAGAATACACATTTGACCGGAAGGGCTGTATATGGAAGAACTCTGGGGTACCAGCCGAAGGTGGACTGCCAAGGGAAAGACACCCGCTCAGGAAGGCTTACGGTGGAAATACACATGTGGGGGTCACCCGGAGGGGAACCATGCACACGGAGGCACCTGGCCTGACACGAGGTCTGGGCTAAGGCAGACTTACTGGTGTCGGCGTCGACAGTGCTGGAGGAGCTCAGGGGTTCCGGAAAGCTCACCTGCTAATATATCACACGTATCCAGTCCGTAGAGTGGAATGGCGAGCAAGCGAAGACACCTGAGCCTAGTCCATTACCGGCCACTTGTAGAGGCGAGTACATAGTCGGACACAGGCTCCACTCGGAGATTGTAGAATCTGGGGAATGTGTTCGGTGTCGCCCAGCCTGCAGCTCTACACTCCGGGTGGAGTGTGCCCTGACCCCAAGGAGGCATGGGCGCCCTGCTGCTGGTACGCCAAAACAATGGCGTCCACTATCCAGTGAGACAGCCTTTGTTTTGGCAAGCTGTGCGCCAGAGCATCCGCGCCGAGCGTGCCCTCGGTCAGGGAGTAAAGCAGGCGGCAGTGGGAAGAGTCGTGGGAGCCAAACAGATCTACCTGCGCGTCGCCGAACTGTTCCCAAATCAGCTGGACTGTCTGGGGATGGAGTCACCATTCCCCAGGGAGTGGCTGACATCGTGAGAGCTCGTTGGCCGCATGGTTCAGTTCTCCCGGGATATGGACAGCACGAAGGGACCTCAGATGCTTCTGACTCCATAGGGCGAGATGAGACATCCGGCGGGAGTCTAGACCCCCCTGGTGGTTGATGTACGCTACTGTGGCCGCGTTGTCTGACCTGACTAGCACATGTTGACCCTTGAGCAACGCTCGGAAGCGGTGCATGGCGAACCGTACTGCCAGCAACTCGAGGCAATTGACATGCAGGGCAAGCTGGGGTCCTGTCCAGGAGCCCACGGCCGCATGTCCATTGCACATGGCCCCCCAGCCCGTGGCGGATGCATCTGTTAACACAACCACATGTCTGAAAACTCGTTCTAAGGGCATCTCGGCCCATTGAAAACTGAGGTCCGACCACGGGGTGACGGTTTGAAGGCCATGCCCATCTCGGGACCCGATCGCGAAGCCAATGCTGAAGCGGTCTCATAAGAAGCAATCCGAGCAGCGTTACCGCGGCTGCAGATGCCATATGCCCCAGGAGCCTCTGAAATAGTTTTAGTGGAACCGCGCTCTTGCTCTCGATTTGACAGAGGCAAGCCAGCAGTGACTGCGCACGCTCGCTCGTAAGCTGCGCGTACATGGCGACCGAGTCAATCTCCATACCGAGAAAAGAGATCTGTGTCTGTGTCGAGGAAGGAAGGAGACATGGAAGTAGGTGTCCTTCAGGTCGACCGCTGCAAACGAACTGGCTGGACGAACGCATTCGAAAAGGCGTTTCGCTGTCAACATCATGAACGGAAGCCAGTCTAGGATTGCCCGTAACCCACCCGTTTTCTTGGGTACAATGAAGTAGGGGCTGTAGAAGCCGGACTCCATCTCGGCTGGAGGGACAGGCTCGATCGCACCCTTCGCCAGCAGGGTGGCAACCTCCGCACACACGCATGGGGGGCGCCCTCGGCGGCAAGCAGACTGAGACTGCGCGGACGGCTGGGTGGAGGCAGCAGCTGGCCGCTGGGGCAGTATGTGCTTGATAGCCTCAGTCTGCTCTTGGGCAGTAAAGAGTGTATGTGCTCTTGGCTCCGAAGCAGAAACATAATGCGATCATGCCAGCGCTCTTCCTAATATACCCACGCAGTGGGGCGGAGTCCGGTATGCAAATTCCGCATGCCCATGGCATTGGCACTGCCATTGGGCGCTTTCTAGATCTCAAAGTTGATAGGCTTCTAAGGGAAACCCCACATTCGTCAGTCACTGACGTTACTCGGAGTGACTGAACGAAAGGGAACTACATTGGCATTCACACCAACACACAATAACGTTCTGTTTATGCAAAGTGCACTTCAGTTTTGTCATCCGCCACTTTAAATACTTGAGCTTTTCAAAGCAGGATGGATTCTGATTGGCTCTCATTGTTTTTATTATTCATCAGCTGGAAAAAAAATTGGATATGTCATTTGTTAGAGATAGTGGAAAGACTGCTTAAAGGGATAGTTCAGCCACAAATGAAAATTCTGCCATCATTTATTCACCTCACAAATAGTTCCAAAACTGTATAAGTTTCTTTCCTCTGCTGAACAGAAAAGAAGATATTATGAAGAATGTCGTAACCAAATAGTCAATGGGACCCCAGTATTTTTTCCTATGTTTGTTAACGGGGGGCGAGATCTGCTTGATTTACAAACATTCTTTCAAATATCTTCTTTTGTGTACAGCAGAACAAATAAATATATACAGGTTTGGATAAAACTAGAGGGTGAGTGGGTGAACTATCCCTTTAAAAGAGAAGCAGAATCAAGAAAGCACAATTAAGTAACCAAAGCAACTCAACATATTTTAGTGTGCTTCCCACTGTCTGCTATAATCAAAACTCTTCCAGTGTTGCTTACAGTCTCGGAGCTGACTGAACCATCTTCACAGGGGTACATGAATACAAATAAGACCACCAGTCCAAAAAGCTGATAACTAAATTCCAATATGCTATACAAGCAAAGCACACTGGGAGAGGCAGCCTGGCATTCAGATCCACACTGTGAGAATTCTAAGTGTGACTGTAGAAAGTGCTCTGCTAGTGAACTTACATTTCTCTAGTGTGCACAAACCTCTATAACCAAGAACAAATCTCAACTCGAGGCCATATCTCATGGTTTAATCTGAAATGTATGACAGAACAGTCTGCATGAGAGTGACAAGAGTGTGTGATAACCTCTGTGCCGGTTTAGTTCCACACAGCCCTTATCTAAAAGCAACGGATTAAAACGGCTCAGATATAATGTTGTTGGTGTTGTGCAAGATACAACCCCCCATCCACCCCTCACCCCGAAACCAGTTTTGCTTGGACTCCAAGGGGTAGTCGTTTCTATTGCCTGATCAAAAGCATATGATGTTCTCAAAATAGCTGGTTGTCAAAAAAAAAATCCATCAGGTGGTGTTTTTATTGCTAGACATTAACATTAAGATAAGGTAGGTAAGCAGAATAATCAGTTAGCACTAAACTGTAAGTTAACACGTAGGCTTTGTAAGCATACATGTGTGCATTTGGCAGATGCTAATCTACAAAAAGCGAAGATGGGAGCGGAAATTTAAAGAACGCAGATGCAACTGGATCATTTCCATAATGACCAATGCAATCTACCAAGAGCAGTGCAAATTAGTGTCTGGTTTATGAAATGGCACAAATACCAGTAAATTGACTAACAAAAACATTAATAAATCACCTTGCATGATTCATTTAAATACTCTTCTCCCATAAATTTTGCATATCATGCATACACATATTTAGGTAGTCTGAGAGAATAGGGAAACTGACTTGGTGGGCACTAAAGTGTAGTGAGTCTCTAATTGGTGGCGACTTCTCTGAAGAACCGTAGGTAATGTAGTTTTTCATAATGAGTTTGAGTTTATGAGAATGAGGTAATGAGTTTTGCTCTTGAAAAACAAAAACAAAACAAAAAACATGTTGAAATAATGCAGGCTGATGGCTTAAAGCTTATGCCATCGATTAACAACCTCGTAGCTCAAAGAGGGTCCGCCTTATCATTCAAAACCACATCCCCTATGGAGAAACTACATCGGATTTTTATTTACAGACCAAACTGTTGCACTTTGGGGTCTGAGGTACTAGAATCTGTGGTTGTGCTGCTCAACCTTGCAAGATACCAGTGCAGCTAGGGTCAGCTTGTATTTAGAGAATTCAAAAAAAGGAGGAATATCATTAAAAAGAAACCTTGATCTTTCAATGAATACAGACCATTTTCTGGACTAGTTTCCATGGGAACAACTATTGGTTGACTGTCAGATATGTCTTTAAACAATAATGTACTGCTACAACAAAGAATGTATGAATACATTTGAGAGTTTTAAAGAACATTTTTCCTTAAAATTCCATTGAACTTCCATTAAAATGCCATTTCATTCAGCTTAAATGACAGTGAGATGACTAATACAAGGTGTTATGGAATATTAGCTGCACAATACATAATTATATGAAACGAGTATAGATTCAGAGGGAATATGAAAGTCGAAAATTTTTTTTAATAATAATTAAAAATAAATAATATATAAAAAATATATATATATAAAAAAAAAAAAATATATATATATATACATTGCATGCTTTATTAAAATATATATATGATACAGTGTACAGTACACAGCATATCTGTTAAAGCCACAATATGTATTTTTCACCACTAAAGGTTGTTTATTCAAAACAAAGGTGTAGCTTGATGAAGCCTGGATTTTTTTTAGCTTTTATTATGCCGAAGACGACGCTTCCGCTGTTGTATCATATTAGGTACATTATTTAAGTATGTTGAAAGTTATGTTATAATGCTAATCTGTGTGTTCGCTCAGCGGCTACTACTTGTTGCACACTGCAGTAAACTATATCAATATTAGGCATGGTAAAACATGGTACTCAAGGTAAATCATGAAAAATATGAAAAAGAAATTTAAACAATAAAACTGTATTGAGCTACATAACGATGATTAGTTTTCTGTAAATGAATGTATCCAAACAGTTGCTCACCTGTCTTACCTGTCTAAACACATAATATATTAAAGTGTCTTCCATGGTGTCCATGGTTTCTACAAAATAACTGGAAATCAAGGGTAATGCGGGTATGATGTCATTGATAGGCGACGCACGGACACAGTCCCTGTCCTGATTAAAATGGCTTATTTCTCTGGATTTAAACATTCTTGGAAACATTTGGGAATGTAAGTAAGTGGTTTTTGGGTATTTTAAACCAAAAATGTTACATATTGTGCCTTTAACTACACTTGTCACTATGATGTGCAAGACAACATCTGTTTTTTAATTCTACTACTACTACTACTACTACTACTACTACTACTAATAATAATAACAATAACAATAATAATAATAATAATAATAATAATAATAATAATAATAATAATAATAATAATAATAATAGTAATAAAAACACCTACACTGACCTAAAGGATTATTAGGAACACCATACTAATACTGTGTTTGACCCCCTTTCGCCTTCAGAACTGCCTTTATTCTACGTGGCATTGATTCATCAAGGTGCTGAAAGCATTCTTTATAAATGTTGGCCCATATTGATAGGATAGCATCTTGCAGTTGATGGAGATTTGTGGGATGCTCATCCAGGGCATGAAGCTCCCGTTCCACCACATCCCAAAGATGTTCTATTGGGTTGAGATCTGGTGACTGTGGGGGCCATTTTAGTAAAGTGAACTCATTGTCATGTTCAAGAAACCAATTTGAAATGATTCGAGCTTTGTGACATGGTGCATTATCCTGCTGGAAGTAGCCATCAGAGGATGGGTACATGGTGGTCATAAAGGGATGGACATGGTTAGAAACAATGCTCAGGTAGGCCGTGGCATTTAAACAATGCCCAATTGGCACTAAGGGGCCTAAAGTGTGCCAAGAAAATATCCCCCACACCATTACACCACCACCACTAGCCTGCACAGTGGTAACAAAGCATGATGGATCCATGTTCTCATTCTGTTTACGCCAAATTCTGACTCTACCATCTGAATGTCTCAAAGTTGCTCTTCTATCAGC
The DNA here is from genome assembly GCA_023029165.1 of Gobiocypris rarus. Taxonomy (NCBI): domain Eukaryota; kingdom Metazoa; phylum Chordata; class Actinopteri; order Cypriniformes; family Gobionidae; genus Gobiocypris; species Gobiocypris rarus. Next base: position 38,349,601 of record CM040914.1, read on the forward strand.
TTGAATCAGTCGGCCCGTTCTCCTCTGACCTCTAGCATCAACAAGGCATTTTCGCTTACAGGACTGCCGCATACTGGATGTTTTTCCCTTTTCACACCATTCTTTGTAAACCCTAGAAATGGTTGTACATGAAAATCCCAGTAACTGAGCAGACTGTGAAATACTCAGAACGGCCCTGTCCGGCATCAACAGCCATGCCATGCTCAAAATTGCTTAAATCACCTTTCTTTCTCATTCTGACATTCAGTTTGGAGTTCAGGAGATTTTCTTGACGAGGACCACACCAATAAATGCATTGAAGCAACTGCCATGTGATTGGTTGATTAGATAATTGCATTAATGAGAATTTGAACAGGTGTTCCTAATAATCCTTTAGGTGAGTGTATATTAACTTAACATCTTAACTGTTTAACTAGTCAGTTGTTGAACAACAATATATTTATTTATATGTAGATTGTATACAAAAGAGCTAAAACAAGACTACTAACTGAATGCATGAGCATGAATTTTCGGAGCTGAAGCAAATTCTCTTTGAAAACATCTGCATTTTCTATTTATGTTTGCAATAACCAAATTTGCAAAGTCTGGGGATGCAGACGGAGCATCAGAATCAAACAGATGAGAATACAGATACCTACTAGAAATAGGAGCGCTACATTTGACATTTAACATTTCTCCAGACTAATGCAGTGACAATTATTTCAAGCGCACATAAAAATAGCAGTGAAGGGATAATCAACAGCTCACTGTATTCAGAATTGTAAATGATTATGTAAGGCTGTAAGTAACACACGGTCCCCAGGCAATATGAATGCCAATTAGATACAAGAAGAAGAGTGGTTAATGAGATGAAATTAGAGGAGGGTAAAAACAGGGTCTTGGAAAGCTTGGAAGAATGACAGATTATTGGTTTGACTTAATTGGTTTAGATCACACTGCAGAGATGTATACAACCAATAGAATCACTCAGCTGACCCTCATAAAAGTGGTAGATTTATTTGTACATGAGATGTCTAGATGATGCCAACAAGTTCACATCCTCAAATTGTGCCTGTCCTGTAATTTTGAGATCGGTATGACAGGATAGGTCACAGAGAAAGACAGAGACGGCATAAAGAGAACATTAGCAGAGATTTGTATGCAGAAAGGTTATTATGTAAACCTCCTTATGAACAGAATACTAAACACACACATCGATCTGTCATTCACAGCTCTTCCCTCTATAAGATATATACTATGGTAGGGCTGCATGATTTGTGGGAAGAAATCGGATAATAATTGCGATAGCTATTTAAAATGTGATTTTTTTTTACATTTCAATTTTTAAGGTTCATGTTTGTTTACAGGGCTGCATAATTTGGCCACATTTTTGTGATAAAATAATAATAATGATGACTATTTATTATTATTATTATTATAAAAAATATAAAACAAGATAAGAAACATTATTGTAAGATTTCACTGTAAAATAAAAATACAATTTTGAAATATATTTCAGAAAAATAATATGTGACCCTGGACCACAAAACCAGTCATAAGGGTAATTTTTTTTATTATTATTGATATGTATGTATCATCTGAAAGTTGAATAAATAAGCTTTCCATTGATGTATGGTTTGTTAGGATAAGGAAATATTTGGCAGAGATGCAGCTATTTGAACATCTGAAATCTAAATATTGAGAAAACTGCCTTTAAAGTTGTCCTTAGCAATGCATATTACTAAAAAAAATAATACTTTTTTATATATTTACGGTAGGAAATTTACAAAATATCTTAATGGAACATGACATCTAATTAATATCCTAATGATTTTTGGCATAAAAGAAAAATCAATAATTTTGAACTATACAATGTATTTGTTGGCTATTGCCACAAATATGCCCATGTGACTTATGTCTGGTTTTGTGGTCCAGCGTCACATATAATGATAATGTTATATAACTATAAAATTGCAAATGCTGCATGTTGCGTTCCCAAATGCATGTTATGTGACCCAAACCCATGCAGAGATTGACGTTTAAGAACATGTCGCCATGCTTCGTTCTGAAACAAAGCATAATAATGGCAGCCATGGACATTGGTTATATGAATATTCACATTTTAAACAGCTGAATAGGACATTGTGACACAAATGAGCATCCAATGAATTCAAAGATTATCTGAGAAAATTGCTATGCAATGATAAAGTAGCTGTTGCCAACAAAGCAAGCCTAGCTTTGTCTAAAAGCCTTGATGAATATGATCAGTTATCATATTACACACACTTAGTCAAAATGGTCTGAAGGTCTGTGTTTAGCTTGAAAGTTCCAGCACACGATAAGCAAATAAAGTGAAAACCAGGTGAGAGAACAAGCCATAGTCAGCAGAAGAAGAAACAGTGATCAGACGGTGCCAACGAGATCTATGTGACAGTGAGAGGGAAAAAAGAAAGAATGGAAGTAGGGTACTTAGGGTCAAAAAACAGAGAGGTGAGAGAGCGAAAGAGAAATGAAGTCTTTTTCTTTCTACCTGCCAGCAGTGCGTGACCGGTTTCTCAAGAAAGCTCTAATCCACAGGCAGCTACAAATCAATCACAGCGTGTGTATATTTCAAATGAAGTCCTGCTGAGAATACCCCACTCCACATGAGTCTCTAAACTCAGGCCAATCCACAAGCTCAGTTGGCCCTCTCTTTTGGACTTCTATATTCAGTAAATGAAACAAAAATAGTGATATTTTACTTGAATGGAAGGTAGAAAGATAGGACCTTTTGTGACCACTTTAACCTGGGGTTCTAACAAAGGGAAGTCATTTTACAGTAATTTAACATTTAAAATAATTTATAGTCAATATTGCTATTGTTTCATACTACTCTGATACCTGAAAACTGTCATAGCAACAGCAACTGTACGGCTGTGTATGTCATTTTCTGTTTTTTGGTCAAAAAGGAAATCAGATGTTATGAAATATAACCCTCAAATGGAATTGTAAAGGCTTAGTGATATGCAACCTGCCCAAAATATTGCATTTGATGCTTTCACACTGCTTAGCAATCATGATGGTTCATGAGCCTCAATGAAATATACTAAGTTCAATAATGACAACTCTCTGAATAGTTTTAGCTTGTTATTGAATATGGCAATTTTAATGTATTTGGTCTTGTACCCCTTTTCCACCAAAGCAGTTCTGGTGCTGGTTCGGAGCCAGAGCCTAGTTTCAAATCGGTTCTTTGTCTTTCCACACCCAAAGCACCAGCTAAACCAGGAAAAATGGTTCTTAAGTCGCACCAAAACATTATTGGTCTAGAAGTAACCGCTTGCTTTAGGGGCTGGGGGCGGGGTTACCGTGACCAACAAGACAAACACAAACTTGTGACTGCCATTTTTTAAATAGCAGCTAATCAGGCTAATAGCTGCTCGATTGTAATCTTCATCTATTCAAATTACGGTGAGCTGCACGAATGCGTTGGATGCGCTGTGTTTTAATGCCGATGTAGGATCGTAAAGCCTTAAGCCATGTGCATCACTAGTAACGCAGCGTTCGCCATTGTTGATGAAAGGCTTGTACGAGATGCATTGGCGCTGTGAAGACCGATTGCTGTATGACATCAAACGTGAGCATACGACTCCTTATGCTTTTGAATCATTCATGCTGTATGTTAATATCATACGCCGCTCAGTCTGTGCTGCGCAGATGCATCTTGAACAAGCCTGGTGTGTTTCAGTGTTTGTTTTTCCCGCTGCCTTGCTAGCATTGCTGAGAAAGATGAGATGTATACAGTGATATCAAACCTGGCTCTGTGGTGGCTCTCAGCATGTGAAAAGGCAAACCGGTTCTTAGAATTCTCGTCAGTCAAGCCAACCCCGAACTGGCACTAACACTGGCTCTGAACTAGCACCCGGTTTATTCTGGTGGAAAAGGGGTATCGGCGGACTAGATCTGCTACATTGCAGCTGTTTGGAATTACTACTGCAAATAGATACAAAGACATCCTGTTGCTTCATAAACAGACATACATAAATCATATAGCAGATCTAGGAAGGTGGAGCTGGGGAGGTGGAGGGTTTCAGAGGAACTCTGATAGTGTGCTTCAGGACTAGATTACAGCAAACAATGAATCAGAATAATTAAGGGCCCTATTTTAACTATCTGAGCGCATGGTCTCAAGTTCATGGCGCAGGTGCACTTAGGGCATGTCCGAATCTACTTTTGCTAGTTTAACAAGGAAAAAATGGTTGGCACACCAGGCACATGATCCAAAAGGATTGTACCAAGTCACTTAATGAGTCATGGGTGTGTTTTAGGTGTAATGTGCAATAAACCAGAGTCTCATCTCCCATTCCCTTTAAAAGCCAGTTGATCTTGCACCATGGCGGATTCACTATTTACATGGCGGAATTTGCGAGTGGAAAGACTGAACACTTCTCCAGACAGGAATGATTAAAAATGCGCGTCCCTGTGTGTTACTTTAGACCAGGTTTTTTTTTTTGGTCAATGGCGCAGTTTTTTTCAGTTGCCTCAAAATAGCAACAAGCCAACAATGCGCCTGAACACAACTCGTTTTCAGACCAGCACGCCCATGGGAGAACAGATGGGCACGAGTGCTTTTGTTATTTAAACAACGTAGGGCTGGACATGAAAATGATAACTGCATCAGCCTGAAACTAGCAAAAAATACTTTCGTCGTGCCTGGCATGGCATTGCATTGGGTGTATGATAGGGCACTAAATGTTAGACAAGCAATCTCATTGGCTGCAGGATCAGCAGAGACTAATCAGCTTGTGCCATGCACTAATGATGTATTGTTTGCAGATTGCATGTAAAGGACCTATCAGCCTGCACCCTGAGTAATGGAGAACCACTCCATTATGGCAGTGAAATCTTACCTTAACATGAACATGTAGTTGTGAGTTTCAGCAGGAGCTGCTACAGAGTAATATAGATGGAAAGTTGGTGAGCATTCTACTATAACAGCAAAGGAGACTGGTGAAAGACACTGGCAATTAGAGGCAATGGCCCATAAGGTGGAAACCACAGAAGCACAAACCTTCAGAAAACAACATTAAATACAGTATCTGATATTTAATTTGGAGTCTGGACTAATTCAGATTCAATACTGATCGCAGTTCACAACACAAGATAGAGAGGAAAGAAATTAAAAAACTTCTGAACTGAGTGAAAGAGAAAACATCACTTTGATCACATAAATGCTGCCTTGCTGAGCATAAGAGACTTCTTAAAAAAATGTATTTTAATTGAACTGAAGTGTAGTGTTCTGCATTATTATGTTTGTATCCAGCAAAACTGTACAAATATGTGTTATGCTAATAAAACACAATTGAAACAGCAATTAACATGAAAAGTCTGCCAGAGAACAGATTAAATCTGACTGAAGACATACTACAGTGATGCTACAGTTGCTGGTTGTTAACTGTCTTGCTCAATTGCCTTGTCTAAATGAGGCTCACCCGTGGAGCTGTCAAAAAAATCTAGCATTTCTTCTTTTGTGAAAGTCCTGCTTGCTCCACAAAGCAAATTCCGTTTGAGAACACTTGAGTGAATCAAGCATTTGAGCAAAAACAAGGTCCTAGCAGTCAAGCACATTTCTCATCATTTCTTGAAAAAAAAATCAAAGCCACTTTTCTGAATGAAAGAGGTTAGTCATGAAACAAGATGAACGGCCGTAACTTACTGTTGTTTGTGTGAGAGCTCCTGCTCCTTATTCACCAGATCCTGCTTAAGGCTGGCCAGCATGTCCACCGACACGTCCACTTGCCGCGAAAGCTCTGTGGCCTTGTCCTCCAGGTCTTGCTTCTCCTGGCCGAGCCTCTCACTCTCCAGCTTTGCCTTTTCCAGCTCTGAGCTTTTCCTCTCCAGCTCCGCCTGCAGACGGCCAACACGCGCAGCAATCTTTTGCTCCACTTCCTCTGACAACTTCTCCAGCCTCTCATCCAGCTCGAGCCTCTCAAACGCTCTCGCTTTCAACCGAGCCAAGCCCTCCTCATAAGCCGCCTCCACAGCGCTAGCGGCAACATTAGCGGCCACTGCCACAGCGTTGTTCCCTGTGGAGGACAAGGCGTCGCTGGAGCTCATGGCTGTCTTCACCAGGATCTCGCCCAGGGGAAACTCCACATTGGGCAGGTAGCAAGCAGTAGATGAGGGGGCAAGGCCAAGCTCTTCGCCAGAGCAAGGCAACTCGCGGTACGGAAAACGAGATTCTGTTGCGAGGGCTCCGTCGGCCACTAGGGGGAGCAATGCAGCAGCATCGCATACGCTGTTGGACTTGGACAGCACATACAGGGTCTCGTAGGTGTGGTTGTACTCCAGATGGGCGCGTAGAGAGGACAGACTTCGAAAGCGCTTGTGTTCCCCACAGCGAGGACAACGGTATGGAAGGTCCAAAGAGGCCATTCCACGATCCCGTGGCTGCCACGATGGAGCAATCTGCTCACACCACCAAACGCTGCCAAGAGCAAGCAGGGACAGCGGCCGGGCACCACAGAGGACCACTCATCTCAGACCCGCTGGGTTTGCTACAGGCTGAGCGAGGAACAGGGGAACATCACACATGCTCCTTCTAAGTCACAAGTTCTTAAATTAGTTCTTAAAAGGTCTTGACTGCTGTTAGGCCTATTTCTGGCACTTAATCTGTCTTCCTCAGGGTCCAAACCTTTTGTCCTAGTAAAAGAGGGAAAAGGAACAACACAAAAAAAGAACAAATATTTACTAGGTATGCATACAGTAAGTATTTTGGCATACAAAGCAATAAATGAATCATTTAATTTCGCTTTTCACAATACATGTTTTTAAATCAGCTTATCATAAATTAATTATGTTAACTCTTTTTTTTAATACCTAAATACCTAATTGTCAACATTTAATCTAGTAGTTTAGAGCTAGGCAATAGGATAGTTAACATATGGCAATGATAAACAATTAAGAGTTTTGTGCAATAGAAAGGTTCCACAGATGTTAAAGGTTCTTCATGGAGCCTTGGCTTGCTGCCAGTGTTGCAGTGTTTGGTCATACACCGAAACATTACTTGTCCACAACAACACTGTCAGAACTGTTGTTTTGCTTTTTTTATACAAATAAAAACCACGTAGTTCAGTTGGTCAATGGACGCTACAATAATAAAAAAGCGTCTGCTCTGCTCCATACAGCATGAGCTGCAGAGTTGCAGCAAGAGTCTGATTTCATTCATCCTGTGACGAGACAAGAGAAAGGAGAGACGAGATGACTGACAGGACGATGATGAAAGGTTTGGTGCACAACAGATCCGAGCGGGATTCAAACCATGGTCTCCGGTGTGTGAGGCGGCCCTGCTAACAAGGACGCTAAAGACTGCAGCAGCCGGCAGCAGTCCCTAGCGTGCCTCTTGAGGCCAGTTTATTTACCCACTTTGACATCCCTAATGGAGCCATCAATGCCAATAAAGAACCTTTGTAAGAGTGTATTTATAGCAACTACAAGTTATTAATTCATTATGGAGGTGTGAAAGGTACGGAATCTGTCATATTATTGTTTAATTTATGGTAAATGGACTGCATTTATATAGCGCTTTTAACAGACCAATCGCCATCCAAAGCGCTTTACACATTGCCTCACATTCACACACTCACTCATACACCGACGGCGGTGTCAGCCATGCAAGGCGCCATCCAGCTCGTCGGGAGCAGCTGGGGTTAGGTGTCTTGCTCATGGACACCTCGACACTTGGTCAGGTGGAACCGGGGATCAAACCACCAACCTTCCGGTTTGCAGACAATCTACATGAACCACTGAGCCACTGCCGCCCACGTAATTTATGACAATTTAGTGCAGTGACAATCCAAATAATGTTTGCTTGCAGATAAAACTGGATATATTCTTATCGAGCAATAAATTACAAATACAAATGTAGGCCTACTATGAACTGAAAACGTTTATGGCCTCGTGATTGTCTCTGTGCATCATTGATAAAACAAATCATTCAAGCTTGGAGTTAACATTATTTTATTTAGCATTTTTCATTTGGCTGTAATGTACTTATCAGACCAATGCAGAAGACATTAAAAGTTCAAATTTGTGGACCGATACCAATATGACTACCAATACTGTGCATCCCAATTTCAATTTGATTTTGAACGTACTGGAATCTTCTGTCACAAAAATGAACTGGGAGTATGCAGTACATAGCTAATAAAGCTTTATGATTCTGATGTTAAGCAAACTCGGTGAGCACAGTGTGAGCAGACATGCTTGCAACCTGAAGAATATAAAAAGCTGATATCAGCTCACTGGAGGCACACATTTATATTTGTGTATTGCAATGTACAGCATTTTGTCAATTCTAACATCCTTTGTCTTTCTCTGGATAATTTCAACTACTCTGCATGCATGAAGTATCAAAATGAACATTCCATAGAAGTGTGGTAAATAAAGCATGAGTTGACTAGTTCACATAGGGAATCTCAGGAACTGAGAATGGACTCACATTGAGCTGATTTTGGCTGAATATGCATTTCTATGCACTATTGGAAATTTACATACTCTGTCCGGGCCTCTATATAGAAAGTATACTGGATCTTTCAATATGCCACACTACACGGTCATTACACAGCAATAGATCAAGGAACAATCTCTTAACAACACTGAAACAGACAAGGAGGCACCTATTGAGTGAAATTAATGGTAGTTAGTTCACGTGCCATGATAGTTCATCTAACTATTCCCAAAGAGACACTTCATCAACGTAAAACAAGTCTAAACATGTAATGAATCCCCATTAGTGTTTCCCAGTCTTCTCTACTGTTCCCTTTTCATTCCCACGGTATTGCGAACAATACAGATAAGAATGGGAATTAAAATGGAAATGATGAGCACACATGATCCTGAAATGAATTTCAGCCAAGGCTCCAGTGAAAGAGAGAGTCATATATTAATTCATCTGGGAATTAGACAAGCACAATTGCCCAAAATTAATCCAAGATAGTGAATCAAATAATCTGCCCTGGCAGGTCATGAGCAGTGCATTTAACAAGCTATATCATAATGGCCACTGCTTAACTGTCCAGCAATCTTCGCACCAAAAGTTTATTTCTCATTTGTGTTCTTAATAGAATTGTTTGGTTTTTTAAGGAAAAAAAGGAATTAATGAGCAGTCATTCATAATCAAAGAAAGAAATATCAGCAATGATACAATATAAAACTTAAAAAAATAAAAAATTCTTAAAAAATAAATATAAAAATTAAAAACTATTAATAAAAATTTGAGATTCCCTGATTGCAATTTTCTTGGCCAATATCGATTTGAAATCGGAAATCGAAACCTATAATTGACAGCATATACAAACATAAAACTACTTTTCTTCAATGCAAAATGTTATGTTCATATAAAAACCACAAGTAAAAAGAAATAAAATAAGAACAAAAACTAATTGCAAACAACAGCACAAATAGATGCAACAGAATAAAGAGAGCTATAAAAATAAACATAGCTTTTAGTTGTTCAGGTGGGTCTAACAGTTATTATTCAGATAGGAAATTAAAGTAATCAAATGTAAAATAAAACTGGATAGTTTTCATTGTAAAAATTAAATACAGATTAAGGCTTACAATTAAAGTTATAAAACTTAAGAGCAGAGAGTTGTTTTCTTTGGCTTTTGATCTTTGATTAGCATGAGCGACACCAGCCGATTTATTAGGTTTATTAGTCATTTTAAGAGCTTACATACAATGTATAAGTAATAGGCTATTTTCTACACTGGTTTTGAGGCTTTCTCCTGAACGCTGGGTTTTGATGGGCGTGCCGCACTGGAGACTTGGAAGTACACGCCCACAGCTGGGGTTGGATAAGATTTGCATATTTAATGAGCTTCAGCTCCCCTGTCAGTTCAGTTCACATTAGGGAGGGATCCGGAATGATTCTCTCGATTACAGGGCTCGTAAACGTCTTTATCAAACAAACACAATGATTTATTTCTCATCCACCCGAAATTGATTGGAGTATTATTACTGTATTACATGGCCCGCACACACACGTGCGCGAGCGCCCAGATCAAGAAAGGAATATTATTTCACTATCTGAGATTCATCCGCCTGCCGATGGGCTTACGTTTTGGTAGCCGTCTGGAAAACACAAAGCCCCTGGACTACAATTACATATAAAAAATAAGTTTGTTCACATAAACGTACTCACACCCCTTTAAAGGAAAACTCCTTTTAAGGGAACTCGCGCTGCGTCAAGCGCTGTGGGAACGCCTCTGCATGAAGCGTCATGAAGCACTCGTAAAATCAGTCCAATGGTGTGGCTGGATGTTGTAGGCGGGTGACGTCATAGACCAGGAAGCTATAAAGCAGCCCTGAACCAGACACTGTCAGCTTCTGTGTCTTCACAAGCGCTCAATGTGAAATCGTTTGTCCTTGAATGAAAGAAAGTGTGTGTGTCTCTCAAAAATAAAAATATGGCGAATCAACAGTTCAGACTGTGTGTTACTTCCTGCCCTCGTTTCATCACGGGTGGGGATACACACATGCTCTGTGTTAGGTGTTTGGGACCGGAGCATGCACAGTCGGCTCTCGAGGGAGCTGGCTGTGAGCATTGCGAGAAGTTATCAATGAGAACTCTCCGGTCCCGCCGTTCGCTCTTCGAGGAGGGCGCTTCAGCTTGCGTTCTCCATGGTTGAAGGTCCCACTGCTGCTGAGGCACAGCGAAGGCTTTCATCTTGGGGTTCGCAAATGGATCTGACGGCGGGGTTAGAGACGGGTGATCCCCTATGTCTGCCTTTACCCGTCAGACCCGACGCTTCAGTTGCCGAGTTAGAAGCACGCTCTGTGGTTTCTTCTGCTCGCGCTGAAGCGCAGGTGCAGCAACACTCCAGTTCTGAGGAATTGGATGTTGTAAGCCTGGATTATTTAGATGAGGCATCACCACCTCATTCACACGCTCAAGAGGAGCTTTTGGAGGTTGTGACTCGCGCTGTTGCCAGGTTACAAATAGACTGGCCAGCCGAGACGCACAAAGTGGATCAACCCAGTAAATTAGATGAACGCTTCCTTTCATCTAGATCGCAACCTCCAAAGTGGGGCTTGCAGTTTTTTCCTGATCTCCACACCGAGGTGTCGAGATCATGGAAGAAACCAGCATCATTCAGACCATTCAACCCCAATACAGCCGCTTATTAAAACATAGTGGGTTTGAAACAGCATGGTTACGCGGTGATGGCAGTCCCCTCTGAGGGAAAGCGGTGTGTCGAGGCACCCGTCTCCTCTCGGTGCCATCAGGGGACCGTTCTGCTAACCCTGCCACCTCGGGTGCTTTAGGGCGCAGCGGTCCTTGGCGAGCGCTCGGAAACGTAGCGGCGCAGGGATGCTCGCTCCCTTCAAGGAGGGTCCAAAGTGGGTCAGTTCGGTTGCTTACTGCTGGTGCGCCGTTTTTGCTCCAGTTGCTGCAGTGTATATGGTGCAAAACGCATTCACACACCCGTATCAAAAATACGGTCAGTGAAGTCACGGACAGATTTTGCACATCCGCAAATTAATACATGAATCCATGCAATAAGAGTTGCACAATTGTAGAATATTTGATCACAAATACATTACTTTTCTTGGATATTTTCCCAACACAATCACAAGTCCAATTTCTACAAGAGCTTGAATCTGCTGCTACGAGTCTCAGACGCAGTTTTTCCGCGCACTCTCACTTTTGCACCAAATACTACACGAAATGTGGAGCAAAAGTGATTTGTGCATCTGTGAGGCAGCGGCAGGCCCTGTGACAGAGAGCAGAGAGCCAATCAGAAGAGCTCGGTTGCACGGAGTCCCGCACGGGACGTGACAGTGGTGGAAAATAAGTAGGAAGGGAGGAATTAGAGTTTTACTTTGAACTTAGATTTAATAAAATTGCCAATATATTCATAGATTCAAACTTCCCGGATTAATAACTCGAGAGCTAAACGTTGTTAAAACACAAACCTCAGAACGTAACGAGCTACAACCCATTTTCCTCAAAATAAGCCTTATAATATGAGAGACAAGTACGAAGGGATCATCTGCAAAGTGCAAAACCCGAAAAGCGTTAGGCCTACTACAAAATAGGCAATAACAATGTTACATTGTTGTGTCTCCAAATTCAGTTTACACATCAGTGCTCTCCTACTGGTCATACTGCAACACTTAGTTTGATAAAAGATTATTATAAAATCAATACCTTCACTGTTATTAGAAAAAAAAAACTAACTTCACTGTTAGTGCCATCAAAATCAGTAAGCAATTATCTTTCAAAAGCTATTGCAACTACTGTATTTTGGCTTGGTACATCATATGTGTAAAGAATAGGCCTACTTAGCTATGTGCTTTTACTTTTATTATTTTATTACAGATGGTCCCTTGGACTGTCTCTCAGCGCCTGCATAGAGATCTAAGCAGAATCCGAAATCGCTTAGGGTATAGGCGCGCCCCCTATACCCTAAAATAGGGCACTATTTGAGGGGACAGCAATTTGTAGTGGTGTCCGAAACTATGACAGTGGACATGTTCGAGTGCACTCATTCAATCCCACGTTGCAACGCAATAACGATTGTACAGCCGACAGCGGATGTCCGACTTCACGCACTCATTTTCATTCACTCCTTCAAGTGAACTGCATTAGTGGACTAAAGTAGGGAATAGTGAATGAGGGTTTAGTTTCGTTCATTACATTTGCATGGTCAAACAAATGTAAAAATGCACGTCCTGGCGAGTATTCAAGTAAATACAGTTTCTCACTCAACTGTGTATGTCTTTAGTGAACGTACACAGAGTTGAGTGAGAAACTGGTGAGAAATCAACGTGTGTTACAATGAATTTGGTCCATAGAGGTCTTAAAGGGCCGGACCTCATATTCTGTGTGATTTAATGTTAATCAAACAACAATGAAAAAATAGAAACAACTTTAATATATTTATTAAGAATCACTGTAGCCTATAGTTAATTTATAGAGTGAAGACTGAGCAGTTATATATATATATATATATATATATATATATATATATATATATATATATATATTTGATTTCGTGACTTGCTACAAATGGCCCACTGTAGCTGAAAATAAAGCACTGTTTTTGTCATATTGTTTGTAATTTGCATGTAATTAAAACAAATTATAAAAGTACATTTAAAAAAATATGAAATTACTCGTATCATGATTTAAGATTTTGGTCATCCCAACCTGTTCAGTAAACGTAAATGTTTTGTATTTAATTTGATTCTATATAGTTTTTGTTGTTTTTAATGGGGGCAAAATAATTGTTTTTATTTTATTTAAAAGCAATTGCAAACATATCGAGATATATATTGAATATCGTAAAAATGTTGAAAATATCGAGATACACATTTTTTTTTATATCGCCCAACCCTAGCACTGAGACAAAAATGCATTTGCCCACATATCTAAATGTAGGAAAAAAGTTGAATAAGCCCTATTTCTAAAAACGGTGGAGTGTTCCTTAAAAGTGATATACTCCAGGAATTTAGTCTGAGGTAAAACCACTAAACCACCTTAGCCTGGTTAGTGATATATTCCAGGAATTTAGTCTGAGGTAATTAATGAAGTGTGATTTCAGAAGGAGTGACATTGAGCTGAGTTGACTGGACTATATCTCATTGCAGAAAAAGTGAAAGGAGGAAAACAAATCTGACAGCATGCTTAAACAATCATGTCAAAAGTAAACCTAGACAACATCTGCTGTCCTTGGCTACTCATCTTAGCGGTGTCTCTATCCCGTGGGGCACAAAACATGGGCTCTTGCCTGAGGGTGCTTGCTGATTTAAGGGCATCATCATTATATCATCTATTGTGACACACGTTTTAAAGTGCAGAAATACACGCCAATCCTCAACCTGTGCAATCAGATTCATTATGTCGATGTCTTTATATGTCATTCTGTCAGGAGTGCACATCATTATAGGTACTTGGTATCGTTCTTGGCCTGTCCCTATTGTGCCACAAATGATCTCTGTCTCGGGTTTGTCTCTCTATAACCTCCTTCATCCTTTAGCTGAGGAGACAGAGAAAACCTTTTCATTACTACGGGGCCTTGAAGACTCTCCCGTCTCAGATCTGTAATGGGATAAACAAAAGACTTTTGATTAAGGCCTTCTTAGCAAGCATTAGCAGCAAAAACAAAACTAAAACCATTAAAGGGTTAACAGCTCTTTTAACAGCAGCCATTTAAGAATGAGAAATAGCCCGGTGCTATCAGAGGTTATGAAAAAGCGATCAACATTCTTGCAATCAGCTCTGACCTTGATGACAGAGAGCCGTTTGAATCTTGCAGACAAACTGCAGCTTTCAAGATGGAGGCCCATTGTTGCCACGGATACAAGATCAGAATGTGAAGCACAGTAATAAACGGATACAAACAAGCCAGGCAGTAATGATGAAACCTCAGAGAGAGGTAACAAGGAAAGGAGGATGGGGTGGATAAGTCAAAGAATGCAGGATGAATGCTGGAATGGACTGAGAAGAGATTTAATGACAGTGGTTTCGTTTTTTGTGGAGATGGGCGGATTACAGAGTATTCACAATTGTAGTTCGGTTATCTTGGGTCTTTTGGTTTCGGACGAAAAAAAATAAAATCATACATTTAGTCCCGGGTCGATTAGCGTTCACACTATCATTTTTAACTCTGCACACACACACACACACACACAGAAATTGCTTTTATGGTGTATATTTCACGATGTAACTGACTGAACATCTAAAATAATGCTGTGTGCTGGGCTAAATGTTCCCGTTGTTTGTGGTTACTGTAGAGAAGCGTGGGGCACAACCTAACGCGGGGTTAATTGTAACACGCATGGTTTAACACTTTACACACATGCCAGGATTACAAAACTTTGTGTATTTACTAGTTGCCATATCAACATTATTTAGAGAAAAAATACACCAAAATCAATATCTTTGTACATTTCTTATCAATAAAATGTATTTTATTGACAAAATATTTTTGTCGTGGATATTTTTTTTTTTAAGATCAGGTAACATTTTAAGCTGTCATTTGGTCATGTTACAATTCACCCTCACATGTTACAATGTACCCCACCTATGGGGCATGTTGTCACATTTCACTTCCATTCTTTTGGGGTAAATCAAGAAAAAAGTATACTATAAACAAACAATTGTACTAGACATGTGTGAAATGAATGTGGGAAAAAATAAATACTCTGAACCCCAAGTGGATTTACACAAACAGAGAAAGTCAAAAAGCATTAGGTTGTGCCCCACTCTCTCCTACATATTATGGTATTTTTTACCAGCTGAGAACTCGTGAAGAGCTTATAAAATGTGTATAGGAGTAAAAACAGCAGCAGGAATCCCTCCGTTACACACACACAAGATCTGCTGCAAGATGACACGCTTTCGACACCTGTACATCGCAACTATAATGAGAAAAACCAGGCAAGATTGAGCATTCTGTCCTTTTTAGGCTCACATCTGATATCACGTCCTGTTTTTGATTCATTTAGATGTTTTGGTCTGTGTTGCGTTCATATTTCAATCAAACTCACCAGTGTTCATTTAGAAGCAGACCGTGACCCACCTCTTCATATTTTTAATTCACTCGTAGCATTTACAATGACAATTGCTGTTTGTTTTAATTATAATTTATTTAGACAAAATATAACAGATTAAAAAGTTTAGTCATTTGATTAGTCATAGATTAAAAAAGTATTGTTCAGTATATTATCCCTATCATACTGAATATCAGTCCATCTCTGATTTGCAAGGCAGAAATATGAGCCCGATCTCACGAAAATGCGTATCAATAGTACGAGTGTGCAATCTCGTAGAATGTATACGCCAAAACTCATTTTGGCGTGCGTGTATGGTACGCCGTTTTTGGCGTGCATATGATCGCACTTTATGGCGTATTATATATGCGAACCCCCACCCCCACCCTCACCCTACCCAAAAGCGTGTCATATACACGCCATAAAGTCGTATCATATGCACGCCAAAAGCGGCGTACCATACGCACGCCAAAATGAGTTTTGGCGTATACATTCTACGAGAATGCACACTCGTACTATTTATACGCATTGTCATGAGATCGTGTTGGAAATATGCATAGTTTGTTCATGTTCCTGCTTAATGTTACACAACAGGATGTGTCCGAAGTCATACTATACCCTTAAATAGGGCACTATTTGAAGGGACAGCCATTTGTATCGATTGCACTCATTCAGTCCCACAATGCACCGCAATAACGAGTGTACAACCGATGTAGGCTCAGTGGCTAGATAATACCTAAAATGCATTGTGAGAGTCACATGCCGAATTAATTCCTGCATCTGACCAGAGGATTGTGCCCACAGAGGAATCATCCATCCATCCATTTTCCAAATCTCTGGTCCAATGTGGCTACAGCGTAATATCATACAGGTATAAATTCCTTTTTTATTGGTTATTAAATTGTTCAATAAAGGTTTATAGATGATTTCCATGGCAGAGTTCAAGATAAATCTTTTCATTACTACTGGAGCTGCCAGTTTTCTAAGTTTCAAATGATTATTAAACATTAATATGGGGCGATTTCAGAAACAGCCTTTGTCTTCCAACAAATGAAAGTAGTACAAATATTTGATCCAACAAATCTAAATCTCATTGAATCTCTTGCTCATGTTAAATAAACGAAGCACATGGACTGGAAGGGATTGAAGGAAAGCCATAAAAAGGTGGTGTCTAAATCATCAGGGAAATGGTGAAATCACGTGTCATGAGAAAGCACGCAAAATAACAAGGCCTTATTTTTAGTGTTCTGATTGGCTGCCTCGTTCATAACCCAGCTTGTTGCATCAACTGCTTGGGACACAGTTTTAACATTTAACTGAAAGGTTCATTCATATGCAAATTACATGTATCCACGTCATTAGGCATTATTATATCAGGTCATGGTGAGCAATGTTCTCTGTATTTTTATGCCACATCAGTGCATTACATAATTTTCAGGATGACATCTTTGAATTCTATTCATGGAATAGAAAGAGGCTTTGTACAAGCTGAATGCTGTCATTTCATCCGTTGAGGCAACACAAACACATTTATTTAGTTATTTACTTTTTATGTCTAGGAAAATAAACTGAACAGTCATATTATTCTAAGCCTACATATTATTTATATTATTAGGCCAAGAATAAATAATTGTCTGATCATTGTTACCTAAATGTATAATGCATAATCCATTCATTTCACTTTCATTTATGAAGTGAGTTCTTAGGCCAGTGAGTGACCTCTCTTTATCTGCTACATCGATTGCTAATCTCATTCTTGTCTCTGGAACTGCTGCTTTGTCCCCAGTGTGTAAAACCAGAAATGCCAGCATGATCACACAATGCCCCTGTGACTTAAAAGTAGTAGCCAAAATAGCCATACAGTCCATTGTACCAGCAAAACAGTGACAATAAGCAAATAATTCTGACAGTATTGGAAATAAAGAGACACCAGAAACCACAGTCACTGAAACACAATTCCCCTAGCATATTAACTTTCAATAAAAATACCATTATACCTACATTTTCTTTTTTAAAGGTGCACTATGTAACTTTTTTGAGTCAATACTAGGGATGTCACGGTACCAAAATTCCAGTAGTCAGTACCAATACCATAAAAATGTATGGTACTCTGTACCAATTTTGGTACCACAGCTAAATGTGTTTTATAATTTTTTTATTTAACTATTTAAAAAGAAAATATTAAATGCATTAAGTTAATTATTTATGATGATAATCATAAGTAAATAATACATACACATTTAAAGGCCGCATTCTGTTTAAAAGTAAACATTGTTTATAAAAAAAGATAAATTGAAAAATAATCAACCATCTAGGCATAATTATTATTATATAGAGACGTGGCTAAATCTATTGTAGGCTACAACAGTAGCCTAATATATTCTGTCAATTTCCATTTTATAAAAAGAACTTTTATTTTGACGGGTTGCTGTGAAGACCTTTGAGTGTCTGTGATCATGATATGACAGTTTTCTCAAACGTTAAAGTCTCATGAAAAGACAGTGTATGCGTTTGTGTCCCCATATAGCAACACACGGCAAAGACTAGGCCTACATCAAAGACAGCGAGCGTCCGTCCAGATCATTCACACAGACGTTGAGTTAAATATTTACATACACTAATATATATTCAGCTAGTCTGGAGCCCTGTGCTTAGATCAACACGGAAGCAACTGAACACAGCTGTGGGTACCGCGGGAGTCGGTGCTACCAGTACGACAGAAATGCTGGTATCGTCACATTTTTATAATTTCAAGTACCTGTACTTGTGACATCCCTAGTCAATAGATCATACTTTTTTGTTTTTGTATTACCCTGATTAGTTATAAGTGTTTAAACTTTATAGTGTTGGGTGGTTTTGCAAGAGATTGCATACATGCGTCAACTGCCCGTGCATAGCCATAAATATAGAAAAATTGTTCCAGCTACTTTGTCACAATGAGCGAGAAAGGTTAACATGGTGAGAATCACCCGTTTTATGCAAGCAATAAAATAATGTGACAGAGCTCGTAATAAAACCAGAATCAACATTGGCCTCGCTTTTTGGAGACAGCGAGAACGCAGGGATTGGTGGAGATGGTGTTTTCACACCAGGTGTGTAAGGTTTTATTAAAAAGATAAATTGCCATACATATCTCTCTAACACAGTTGAATGTAAAGCATTAGCCTATCTATTGTGAAGGGTCATTTCATTATAAGTTGTTGTAGCCCTGTACTGGAATTTATTTTCAAGGAAGTGATGTGTCTGTTAATGGATGTATAAATATGATTTTAATTATATCAAATTCCAGTTCAATCTAGACTGGTTATATCTCAAGATTAGTATAATGTTTTATGAGCAATATAATAATCTCTCTCTCTCTCTTTTTTATTTATTTATGAAAAAGAACCATATTCAGCCGAAGCACAACCAAAACAATGTTCTTCTGGTAAATGCATGCAGTTTTTTTGGGGGGGTGGTTTAAACACTAGAGGGATAATAAACATTTAAGAACTTATTTCTTGCATGAAAAAAAAATATATATAATTGACAGAATACTTCCCAACACAATTTTATAGTTTGCATAGAAATAAAATAGAAAACTACTCGTCAAGCATTTGCATGGGGTCTTAAATGGAAATTTAAAGCTCAGTATGCAAATTTGGGGCACACATTTTTTTGTGCCTGTAATGCAATTTACATAATTCATAATACATTTTTATGATCTTACTGAGCACAATTCATTTAATCAAAATCAAACAACTTATTCTGCCTCTGAAATGGTTTTATTGATATAGCGCCAATCTGTCTTATATTTCAAATCAATTAAATCAATTCTCAATTAATAAAATCAAGTACCCGTAAAAGCATTACAGAAGTCGATGTCAAGTAGTAATTGTAAAGTTGGTCGGTGGCCATTTTTAATTTTCCTAATTTTTTGGGAGTGATTACCTCTATGTATTGGTTTAACCACAGCAGCCATCTTTGAATTCTTCAGACATTTACAGAAATAGGATGGTCCAAGCCTCTTGGAACAAAAAAATATTTTCTGAGCACATTTGACTTCCACTGAATCTCGAAAACGAGTTATCAATGCCAAGTATAGCAAAGAAGGTAATATAAGCTTGAGGTCATTGAAGGAATATAACATGAAGGAGCACAAACAGAAGAGCCAGATGGCATAGTAGCAGAATCACAAGGACAATGCTAATGCTTTACGAAGCGTGCAAAAAAAATTCACATAGCTGCCTCAACAAAACTCAAGACAGTGAAGGCCAAGGCTGCTCAGGATGGCCGATTCCAAAAGTTGAAGCCCCACTGGCGAAAGACTTGTCTGGCTCCTATTGATCAATGGGATTTTGCTGAGGCAATTACCCCTCATTACCCACAGCTCATCACATGCCACTAGTCTGGGAAGACATCCCAACAAAGCACTAAAGGCCCTCTCACACTTACATTTCTGTATCACTAGCTGATGCAGGCCAATCGATTTCACAATTATGTTATTTTCCATATATAGGTTAGCAAACATTCACATCCACTGAGAGCACTGTTTGTTGTGGTTCAGTTGTTGGGAAGGACACACTAAAATAACACATTATTATTGTGTTTACAGACGCAATTAACAAACATAACTACTGCATTATCTCGCCTCTGTGTGTTTTTCATTTAGATATTTAAGTTTAATCACCATCAGTAGCCTGTGGTCGGTCCTCTGTTCACTTAAAAACACATTTTCACTGCTCTCTCAAGCACACAGAAAAAAATGAGGGATTTAATACTTTAAAAACGATTGCGGGTAAATGTCACAAATAACTTCAAAGAAATGGCAACAAACAGGTTGAATTAAAAATCAAATATTGAAGTAGACTCAATGGAATAGTCTTTTCATGTTAAACAAGAAAAAAAATGTATTTGGTTGATTTGAACCATTATGCAGATTTGTGCAGACATTGTGCAGTTCTGCTAAAACAATAATTATTCCATCACTTTTTTGCCAACTAAATTGATTTAATTGAATCTGTCAGGCTTCCTAATCAGCTAGCTAAAAGGGGTAGGAATAAAATACTTGTATGACCCTAATATAGTTACTAATAGTTTACTAATATTCATTTACAATGATATGATCAATGTGGCGTGCACTAAATGAACTTTAAAACATTTTGTGATCTGATCACTGAAATGCTTGTGACCACATGGCATTTGTAGTGTAAAAATGTATGCATCCAAAACCAACTGAACGATGCCCTACTCACCTGTCAATCAATAAATTCACTACAGAAATGGTTTTAAATTTTGTATAAGGCCGGCCTACTGGTACATGTGTAATTTGAAAGCTTTGGATAAGTCCTAACAAATCAGTAAATGCAATGTATGGGCAAAGATTTAATACTATGTAATTAAGGATGCAGCGATGTGAAAAGTTTGGCAGATACGATAACTGATTATATTTCAAAGCCGATAACCAATATATTATCCAATAAATCTTAATCCAGATTTGTATATAATTTTTGAGCCTGATTACAAAAACAACAACCCACGTAAGCACACATTTATAATGTATGTTCTCATTATAATTGCATGTAGCCTATATGACAAACATGCACTTAACTGTATTTTCATTTTTGAAGTGATTCCAATCATATTTTAAGCAATTAAAAACAATCACAGTGAACAGTGTGCATCTCAAGTGTCTCAGTTGAAGGATATAATTCATTATTTATCAGCTTTAATATATCTGGCAAAATTTCTTATCGGGCCGATAACGATAACATTAAAAATGGATACCGATACCGATATGTTGGTATCCCATGTGATATTAAAATGTGACTTGTTTTTTTGTATGTTTTGTATGTTACACTGAACACATTTTTTACACACAAGGATAATAAGCGACCAAATAGCTCCCAGAAACCTGCAGTCAAAACGTACTTCCTTCAACCAAAAATGACAGAATTCAATATGCTCTTATAGGTCTCACAATACAAATATTTTTTTAATTTGTTTTGTTCATTTTAAAAAAGTGACTTGTCACTTGTTACACATTTCCTCGACAGAACACATGAAATCTGAGAAAACGTGACTCCAACACAGGAGGTAAACAAACCAGTATTGGGTATGTTTGAGATCAATAGCAGATTAGACACAGGGGACCACCAATGTCTGAAGCAGCAAATAATACTATGTCTCATTGTCATTTCTCATTAACTCTTATTATCATCATGCAGTGCTCAAAGAGAGGCAAAATTGACATGCATCTTTGCAATAATAAGGGAAATTTCATCTACACTGGCTCTCACAGTCTCACTCAATGAGATCGGCTTCATTCTTCCAAATATCTTCTTTTGTGTCCAGCAGAAGAAAGAAATTCAAACAGGTTTGGAACACCTTGCGGGTGTCTAAATGATGACAGAATTGTCATTTTTGGGTGAACTATCCCTTTAACAGGAAACAACAGTACTGACAAGTAAAGTGTCTTATTATATTAATAGTTTGCATAATTTAATAACTTAGTTATTAACAAAATATAATCTTTAGTCATAACTTTAATGGAAGGCATCAATTAAACTTTATACAAGTTTTTAGATTTTAGTCAAATCAATTTTCCACCATATAATGAAACACTGCAACAATAGCCAACAGTGTATTTAGGGGAAATTATCCAACCCAGTTCTCAAAACAAAAGTCATCATGAATGATGATTGCGTTACAAAACGGATTGGAAGTAAAACTGCAAAAAACGTGTTGTTAAACGGATTCAATTAGCCTATGAACTGTCCACTCCACACTATCTGGAATCATCCAGAAAGGGAAAAGGCCGGCGACACTGTGGCCATGTTTACGTAGACAGCTGAAAATGCTGCCTAGTTAGGCAGCTCACTGGGTTTTGAGACACAACCTATCATTGCACAGGGGATCTCTCCCTAAATAATCAGGATTGCGCTCCTTGTCATTGACAGCTGATGCGGTCGTGGGCAAACATGTCATGTAAGATAAGGGTGGAGGCACTAAATAATCAGAAATGGAGCTCATGTTCTCATTCTCTTGGGTAGCTACTACGTGGATGTGAGAAATGATACCGCATGCGGCTCTACCTCTTTTCATGTTAACCGTGGAGATGCCACATTTTATGAGACTAATAATAATACCTAACGCAATTCAAGCATAGCCTACCGGTCACGGGCATGTTTTTGGAGGTATGTTACCTCCCTGCAAATTCGTGCCCCACGGCGCAACTACCGTTCAACAGATTTTCACCATTTTTCTCCAATAACGTAGGCGAGTCGCGGTACAATCCGTTTCCTCGAGACCTTTACATGACCGCCGCTTGCGAATGTCAACAATACCGATGCAAAGAAACACGGCGTTCCCATTGTCACCATCCAAAACATGTTACATGTGTCAGAAAGTGTGCCTCTCACCTCGCAGATCTGTGCCCATTTTCCGCCCGTGCCCAGCAGCCGCCGCTCCAGCAGGATGACGTCACGAGCGCCACTCTGCAGCAGAAGGCTTGCGAGAACACGCGTCGCGTAGCGCAGGGAAATAATAAAAAAGGGGCGTGTGTGACGCTCACCGCAAAGAGCAGAATACTCGAATACATGCCCCACTTGTCCTGCCTGGAGTCGGCGTTTTAGGTGACTGTGATGCAGCTTTTCTGTTTAGTGTAGCCTACCTATAGAAAGATTTCATTGCGGATTGTTTTATCAGGCTGATGATGCCACACAGTGTGGCTACATTTACGTTTATTCAGTCGTCATACATAGGCTATCCTAGATGAGAGGTTGTGAACTTTTTTATAGCAAGACTCCCAAATTACTTAAATATTATAGGCTAGTTTATTTTGCATAAATGTATTTATACAGTGTAAGGAAAATATTAAATGTCATATTATGAAGACAGAATTAAAATATTGCCTTTTTTATTGTCATTAAGCTAAATCAGATTATTTAAAATATTTTCTGGACAGTATTATCTTTTTTAAATATAATTTTTCCCCCTTTTTAGTAAGTTGACAGTGTATCTTTTTTAAACATAACGTAATGCTATAAACATTTGCATGTTCATTTTGGTTGAACTTTATTCGATATAGCACGCATTAGCATTACAATCCACAGTGTGGATATAGAAACTTGTTAGCTCAACTGGTATAGCATGGCGCTAACAAACGCAAGGATTGGTTTCCCGGGGAAGTGGGAACATACATGTTGATTACAATAAAAAGTGCTGCTTACCTCAAATGCACAGTGTGGTCGCTATGGACAAACCGTTCGCCAAATGTAACCCTAGACAAAAAGATACTGTGGTGAATTTCAAGCTTTCTTTCCCGACCTCGACGTGCAATTAAATAAAGACTCTCCTGAAATGAAGTCAAAAAGAAGGCATAGACATTAACATTGTTCACGACATAGGCTTAAAGGGTAGTTTACACAAAAATATTTTTATTCACCCTCGTGTTGTTCCAAACCCACAAGACTTGGAACACACATTAAGATATTTTTGATGAAATCTGAGAGCTTTCTGTCCCTCCATTGACAGATACGCAACTACCACTTTGACACTTCAAAAAGTTCATTAAAACTAATCGAGTCCAAATTTCACAAAATTTCACAAATTTTCTGAAGAGACATGATTGCTTCATATGATGAACAGATTTAATTTAGGCTTTTATTCACAAACATTCATCAATGTACACATGAGTTGTGGTAAATGGAGGCTCAAACATGTTTGCTTGATGTGTGAGAACCAGTGAGGTTCATTCTCAAGTGTTACGCAGCACGTTTGAGCTTCCACAAGAACCAATGAGGTTCATTCACAGGTGTTACGCAGCACGTTTGAGCTTCCACAAGAACCAATGAGGTTCATTCTTGTTTTTTGCAGCACGTTTGAGTTACCACAAGAACCAATGAGGTTCATTCTCAAGTGTTACGCAGCACGTTTGAGCTTCCACAAGAACCAATGAGGTTCATTCTCAAGTGTTACGCAGCACGTTTGAGCTTCCACAAGAACCAATGAGGTTCATTCTCAAGTGTTACGCAGCACGTTTGAGCTTCCACAAGAACCAATGAGGTTCATTCTCAAGTGTTACACAGCGCATTAGAGCTTCCACAAGAACCAATGAGCTTCATTCTTATGTGTTAAGCAGCACTTTCGAGCTTCCACAAGAACCAATGAGGTTCATTCTTTTGTGTTACACAGCGTGTTAGAGCCTCCACTAGAACCAATTAGCTTCATTCTTATGTGTTACATAGTACGTTTGAGCTTCCACAAGAACCATTGAGGTTCATTCTCTTGTGTTACACAGTACATTTGAGCTATACCGCATGAACCAATGAGGTTCATTCTTATGTGTACGCAGCACGTTTGAGCTTTAGCAAGAACCAATGAAGTTCATTCTCGTGTTTCGCAGCACGTTTGAGCTTCCACAAGAACCAATGAGGTTCATTCTTATGTTTTACGCAGCACGTTTGAGCTTCCACAAGAACCAATGAGGTTCATTCTTATGTGTTATGCAGAACGTTTGAGCTTCCACAAGAACCAATGAGGTTCATTCTCAAGTGTTAAGCAGCACGTTTGAGCTTCCACAAGAACCAATGAGGTTCATTCTCAAGTGTTAAGCAGCACATTTGAGCTTCCACAAGAACCAAAGAGGTTCATTCTTGTGTTACACAGCACTTTATTGTGTTTTACACAGCACGTTTGAGCTACCGCGAGAACCATTGATGTTTGTTCTTTTGTGTTACACACATAGACTGTCCATGATTTCACCCATAGGATTCTGAAGAGAAGTTTAGAAGCATAAAGTAGGGTCGAGCTGGCCATTGCCATACTGGCAATGCGTCATCACGCGGCACTCCCGGATAACAGAAAACATTACACAGCACGTTTGAGCTTCCACAAGAACCAATGAGGTTTGTTCTTGCACATCAAGCAGGTTCATTTGAGCTTCTTTTTATGTTTATATGTGAACAAAAAGCCTAAATTCAATCTGTTCATCATATAAAGTGATCGTGTCTCTTCAAAAAATTTGGACTAAACCTCTCGATGGATGCAGCCAGGTGCGCCTTTCAGCGTGAAAACATTTCCGGACAGTTAACTGTCACTTTCCCAATCGGAGCTTCATGGTCACTAAAGTTAATAATGGTTTATATTTGGTTATGAAAATGAAAATCGAATTGGGTCCTCTGTATCGATACCCAGCCCGATTTAGTTTTATTATCTCTTTATGAAAATTTTGAAGTGTCAAAGTGGTAGTTGCGTAGCTGTCAATGGAGGGACAGAAAGCTTTCTGTCATTAAAAATATCTTGATTTGTGTTCCAAAGATGAACGAAAGTCTTACTGTTTTTTTTTTTTGTGCAGCTGATTAGAAAATCATGTTTCAAACTTGTCTATTCTTTGGCCTGTTGTCTCCATAAACAGGTTCCAGAGGTGTGTTGTGTGACAATGTTAATCAGCTGATCAAATATGTAACAAGTGCAGTGCAGAGAAGCAACTTTACAGTCTGAACCCTGAAACGAGATAAGACATGAAAGACTTCATTACAGTAAGACATTAGCGCCATCTTGTGGTTGCATTATAAATACGCACAAGGCACCCAAAATCTATCTATCTATCTATCTATCTATCTATCTATCTATCTATCTATCTATCTATCTATCTATCTATCTATCTATCTATCTATCTATCTATCTATCAAGCCACTATATGTTTGATCCCACTATGAGCACAGCATGTCATAGCAGACATAACCTACAGTAACAGGTATTTCATCAGACCTTCATCAGTTCCCTTAAACTCACCCGTTCCCTTACAGACAACAATGTTCCAATTTGTTATCTGCAAGGGAATATTACATGGCTGCGTGTGTTCTGTTGTCCTCGAATAGCCTTTTTAATGAGACCAGTAATTCCTAAACACCTGCTGCAGATGAAACGCTGTCATCTTCAGCACTGCTCAATTAAAGGAAGTTTTCTCCCACTAACCCTTCACACACACACACACACACACACACACACACACACACGCACATTCTCTCTACAGTCTTTTTAATTCAGACATTTCAAAAAGTGACAACCACACTATGGGCTAATTACTAGCCTGTCATCTACCTTTGTATTTTGATGGATTCCATTCATGACGTGCTGTGCTTTTCTTATAGCTTTTTAGCAATAAATGCTTACTGAGGATATTATTAGCTTCTGTTTGCTTAGCAACGATAGCATGTGTCTGAAATGTGTCGTTTTTCCGCTGTAATTTAAACACTGAGACATTCGAGACATGCAGGATTGGAGAAAAGCAAGAAATTATAATTAAATCTCCTAGCATAAACTGAGCATGATTGTGTATATGTTTATAGATGGTATGTTTCACGTGATAATAAAACGTGCATTGCTTGAATAGCCAATAGGAAATCAATAAACCTGCAAATAATATGTATTACTCACATCCTGTATTGCAAGGGTACTATCAACAGGGGACAGCAAAAGATAGAGCTTTTCAAAGGGGGCAAACGACTGCTTGTTCCACAGCCACAAAAGGGCTGTTGCATGTTAAATTAATGAGATTATGATAAAAAGAAATATGCATCTATCTACACACCGAAGAACTACTTTAATATTGTGCACTAGTTTATATAATCAACATAGTTGTAGTTTATTCATTCATTGTCATTACCATTTTATTTACCGCAAGGAAATCATTTTTTATACCCAGTAAATAAAATAAAATATAAATGCAGTGTAAATACGTTGTCTATAATGTATATATATATATATATATATATATATATATATATATATATATATATATATATATATATATGCTGTATATCCATTCAGTTTCAAGCTGCATTGAAAATACAGCAAACACTTAAAGTTTGTTTTCTCTGTGAAAAATGTGTGATCCAAACAATGAAAAGGCAAGTGTGCTAATAATACAACTCAAGTGGCCATTGAGCATAATGAGAGGATAAAGCGAACAAGCAAGACTTAAGAGAAGGGTATGATTTTATCCGCCATACAATATGCATATCAACCTAGATTGGGCACTAAATGCACAAAACCAGATTTCGAAGATTGTTGGCTTACTGAAGACTTTGCAATTTCACAGGCAGAATTTCACAGGCAAGCTTGTGCACAAAAAAAGTCTAGTAATCTTTATTCGTTAATGACACTGTGCAGATAAATGTGTGAAAATCACGTTCAGCAATGACAATATTACAGACCTCTGCATTCTTAGCTTGAGCCACAGATGTTGCCATAGTAACTGAGTATATCTTATCAAGTATGGCTCTTGTATGTGTGTGTGTGTGTGTGTTTTTTTCTGGAACTTATTTGGGCTTTCAGTGTAGGTATGACAACAGGCTGTTGAGTTGTTACACTGATTTGCATGTTAATAGATTTAGCAGCTATGGTGTGTTTGTTTAACCTCTAGCAAGGGTTCGCAGCCATAGCAGTTATATAGCCTGAATTAAGATCAATATGGGCTTTTATGTAAATGGTATAAGATACTTGTAAACTAAAAATAATCGCTTCAGATGGGAGCGAATCAATGACGATTTTAACATTAGGGTGGATATGGTTGCCAGTACAGTACATTGAGCCAGTACTTTAACAATTTTTTACACCTTATACTCATCCAGTTTCTTAATGTGCCTGTTTGCATCCCGAGGGAACTGACAAACCCAGGCAGGGATGATTGACAGGTGAACCTGTTCCAATCCTTTGACGCTCATCCAATCCGCCGTGAGCTGTAAGGCAACGTTCATGAATTTCTTCTTCTAACCCCTTAATTCAACAATCTCTGCATAAAACAAGACAGGTGGCCCTTACATGTCCATAAAGCCTAAATTGTTTGAACCTTTTGCACTTTTAGCTCCGCTCAGGGAATCGCCTGGTGCACATCAGATTGTCAAATATAATGAGGGTGTTTGATGTTAGGGTACATAATGAGGTGTGTATAAAAGTACATCTGGCCTATGCTGGACCGCTGCAGGAGCAACTTTGAGCCCTGGTGGCCCGAACAGAAGATATAGGCCCATTTTAAGGCAGATCTCATTTGTATAAACTACAACAACAAATGTATATTGCATACTGTATTTAGAGGAAAAGTGTGAGCTGGTTAAAAAAAAAAAAAAAAATTCTATCCTTTCATATGGTGGATTGCATATCTCAGTATTAATCTCGGATACATAAATGAAATGTTGATGGAATAATCGAATTTCAAAAGAAAGAAGAAATATTTTTGTGCATAAAATGAATGTTAAAGGTGTCCAAAATAACACTGAAGAATTGACTTTTATTGTAGGTACAGAAAACTACGGAAGACCTGAACCGCAAAGTAAAAAAAAATATCTGTAAAAAAAAAAAAAAATCTAGAATTTCGAGATTAAAGTCGAAATATTTTGAGAATAAAGTCGAAATATTTTGAGAATAAAGTCGAAATATTTTGAGAATAAAGTCGAAATATTTCGAGATTAAAGTCGAAATGTTTCGAGATTAAAGTCGAAATGTTTCGAGAATAAAGTCGAAATGTTTCGAGAATAAAGTCGAAATGTTTCGAGATTAAAGTTGAAATATTTCAAGATTAATCTCAAAATTCTAGATTTTTTTTTTTTTTTAACATTTTTTTTTTTACTTTCAGGGCTTCACAGAGAAAAAGTCTTCAAAATATATTTTATCTTTTGTGTTTTACAGAAAAAAAAGAAAAAAGGTTTGAAACCTTGTTACCTTGAAGTTCCCCTGTAATAACTGTATCCCTTAAAATTTATCTTTGATCACCAAAATTACAACCACAACAAAAAAATTATAAAAATTCCTATAATAATTATAATAAAAAAGTAAATGGCTTTAAAAAGCTTGATTGTAACTCTACACCCTTGCTTTATTTAGTATATGCAAATGAGCCCCGCCTCCACTCACTCATACAGGCCTGTCTACAAGTCGATGTATCAGAATGGTAATGTGTTTTATGTATCGCTCTCTACAACGCAGACCGGCGGTTTCAGTTTTATGGAGATAATACTGTGCAATGATGTTGACGTGAATTTGAACATGGTTTGTCTTTACCCCTTAACTGAGGGACGCCTGGCACTCTTTTTTTTATCGCCTTATTTTCTTATCATATCTTTGAGTAATTGTCATAAATTAGGTGTCATTTGAAAGCTTACGAACTCAAAATTCATCCTGTAAAAACCATTTTGAAATCGGAAGTTACGTTACCAAGTAAATTATGCTCTAAATTATTCTAGCGGGCTCCTCCCTTAGTAGGTGGTGTCATGTTTCATAGTACAAAATGGATTTTTACTACTTTATAATAAATAAAATAAAATAAAATATTGACAAAACATCTCATCGGAAAGGTCTGAGTCTCAAGGTTCCATATTTGGTGACTGTTTTGTGATGGAAGTGATATTTGGACAGAAATTTATAGGAAAATGCATCAAATAGAATGTGTATGACATCCGGTGGCTGTTTTAGGTACAGTGCCTAAACAAAATCTCATGGGAACTTTATTTTTTGTGATATCAACTTCAAATTTGGAACACAACTTGGTTTGACATATGGCTTTGATTTTATTGTAATTTTAAATTTAAAAATATTTTGTAAATATATATATATATATATATATATATATATATATATATATATATATATATATATATATATATATATATATATATATATATATATATATTTATATAAAACAAAAAATATTTTCTTTAACTGTGAAAAATGTTAAATTGTTTAACATCATATACAAGTTTACAGTAAAATACTGTCAATTTTATGTTTTTTTAAGTGAAAACAACAAATGACCATGTACCATATTTACAGTGAAAAAAGTGAGTTAGACAGGCTAACTCTTCTTATGTTTTTAAATCTCTACTTAAAACCCACTTTTTTAGGCTAGCATATAAGTGACTCAACTTTTTTAAATGTATGTATTTAATGTTTATTTTTAATGTATTTTATATTGTTTCATTGTATTCTATTCTATCCATAATGTTTATGTGAAGCGCTTTGAGATGTAACTTTAAAGGTGCTATAGAAAATTAAGTTTTATTATTATTATTATTATTATTATTATTATTATTATTATTATTATTATTAAAAACAGTAAAACGCCATTACAAGAAGTCCCTGCTTGTCACATCACATATATGGACCACAAAACCAGTCATAAGGCTATTTTATACATCATCTGAATAAATACTCTTTTTATTGATGTATGGTTTGTTAGGATAGGACAATATTTGGCTGAGATACAACAATTTGAAAATCTGAAATAATCTAAATATTGAGAAAATATTACACAACGCATAGTACTGATAATAATTGTTTAATATGTTTTTGGTAGGAAGGTTACAAAATATCTTTATGGAACATTGTTGGCTATTGCCACAAATATACCCGTGCAACTTTGGACTTTGTTGTCCAGGGTCACGTATATAATGTTTATATTTTATGGTGAATTTCTGGCAACCTTAGCTGTATGTTACAGTGTTCAGGTGTTCAGTCATCATTATATCCATCAAAGCTCAGACAATATAGTATGATGTAAGAGTATGTAGATCCATCACAGGCACAAATGCAGATATCTATCACTGTAGAAATAAAGATGAACGACGTACATCATGCCTATGGAGATCTTTGACGTAGTCAATTGTTAGACCAAGCCAACAGGATGCCCATAAGTTTTACTTCAGGCATTCTGATACACTGTATTTGGTTAATATTTAACCTGTACATCCTGCCACCAGCCTGTTAGGCACAAAGAAGCAAACAGAGTAGATCAGCCCAGTGAAGGAATGGGGTTCCCTCTTAAGACAGTTTCCCTCACTCAAGTGATCGCCAATGGTAGTTGGCTGACACTTCATGAATGCATTAAACCATCAATCCAATCTGCTGTCAGCGCTCACTTAGAGAAGGACGAGAGAAACAGGATTGAGATCTGTCTCCCACTGACTTCCAATAGATCTGAATGGCCAGCCAACTCTAAGAGGATGTAAACGGTATCTAACAAGCGCTGAACATAAAGAGATCAAAGGTGCTCCTGCTGGTTGATGTATGGCACTATTTTAAGAATAGAAATAATATCCAAAACTCTTTGATTTGTCAGCAAAAAGAACTAGATTAAAATCAAAGTCGTGAAAAATACCCTGAGTGTCCTTACTGTGAGAAAATATCACATTTACCTAGGTGAAGATTGTGTTGTGTCCAGGGAGTGACATTGTCTAAGCTGGGTATATATAAATCCTAATGT
Organism: Gobiocypris rarus; assembly: GCA_023029165.1. NCBI lineage: Eukaryota > Metazoa > Chordata > Actinopteri > Cypriniformes > Gobionidae > Gobiocypris > Gobiocypris rarus. The sequence goes on from CM040914.1 coordinate 38,381,357, forward strand.
AATTTTGTACAGGAATGAAAAAGCTAAATCTCTATCGGAAACACTTCCTCTCAGTAGTAAATGCTGATAATTACTGTAAAGAAAAGACTACATGTGTCTTCCCAGTGGTTCACAAACATCTCACCTTACATGTCCTCGTGAGGATAAGAAAACTAGGTTTCTAAAAAACAGAGCAACTATTACTTCCTGCTCTGCTTTAAAATGTAACGTCCTTTTTAATTTGCACATACACCAAACATCCAAGCATGTCATCTCAGTAATCAACATGCTTTAGAGTCAAATAATTACACAATTTCTAACGGCCTGGTAATTAAGGGTATAATTGAAGGGTTTTTCTAAGTGCTCAAGCACTGTAGGATACTAGTGGAGGTCAGATTCATCCTCCGTCATGGTCTTGCCTACCTAATGATCAAGTAAAGTCCTTAAAGAGCTACTGTTTTTCACAGCAAGGTCCCCGAAAAGACAGACCACCTCCCACATTTCATGGTCCCCTTTCAGTCTCAGTGACAATCCATTTTCAGTAAAAAGCCACAGTGGGAGGGAGCGTACCACAATGTGAAGGAGAGGGGGTGGGGAGATGACAAGGCTTTTACAGTTTCTGCTCAAACAGAAGAAAAAAAATCTTAGTTTGTTTCACAATGCCTTGCATAAATTCCCCAAAGACCAATAACAAATAACACAGCTTGAAAACAAGCCGAAAATGAAACAGATTAAACAAAGAATTTAATATTCTTGGTCATCAGTGTGCACTAGACGGTTAATGAGGTTATAATGCTCTTAAATCTTCTGTATAATGTGTAACGAGGATAACACACAATTATAAAATATTACTTTTTGAAATATTTTACCGTTTTTAAAAGGCTTGCACACGAAAAGTGGTACTTGAGGTTGACTATACATATTTCTAATCTTTAGACTAGGTCTGCAACACTGCATTGGCATTATCTGCTTTCCAATTGTAAAACAAACTTTTTCGCAAAACGCTAATTAACACAGTTCTTAAGACACATCATTCACACCTATAGCGCTTGTTTCATTTGGAAAACACTGCAATTTAAAAAGTAAGTTCACCCAAAAAGGAAAATTCTGTCATTAATTCCTCACCCTCATGTCGTTCCAAACCCCCGAGACCTTTGTTCATCTTCAGAACACAAATGAAGATAGTTTTAATTAAATCCGAGAGCTCTCTGATTCCTCCGTAAACAGCGATTTAATTCCACTTTCAAGGGCCAGAAAGGTAGTAAAGTCATTGTCCAAATCGTTGAAGTGAATTTTATAAAATGTCGACAATACTTTTTGTGAGAATTTATTAGACATTAGAATTTACACTGTGGGTTTCAGAGGACCAGGTGTTAGGCAAGGCTGAAAACTGGACTCATCAGAGAAGATCAAAATCAGGCAGATCCATCTTTGTGAGGAACTCATGACTCAAGCCACGTAGGCTACAGTGTTATCCTGGAAGAAAGCTTGATTCCTTGCTTTTGCCAACAATGCTCCATGCTATACAGCCAGATCAATAAATATATGGATGGAGGAACACCAGATCAAGACCAGGCCAAACTCCAGACCTGAGCCGCATTGAAAACCTCTGGAATGTGATCAAGAGGAAGGATACAAGGTCATAAGATGTCAAACAAAGCCAAGCAGCTTGATTTTTTTGTTGTGCCTAACAGCAATGTGACCGAATGGTATGAGAGCAAACCGCATGAAAGCTGATTAAAAAACTTCTAATTATTCCACCAAATATTGATTCCTGAACTCTTCCTACAACCCAATATCAGAAAAGGTTGGGACAGTATGGAAAATGCAAATAAAAAAAGAAAGTAGTGATTTCTAGATTTACTTTGACTTGTATTTCATTGCAGACAATGTGAACACAAAATATGTCATGTTTTGTCTGGTCAACTTCATGTCATTTGTAAATATGCATCCTTTCCTGTCATTCAGACCTGCAACACATTTCAAAAAAAGTTGGGACAGGAGCAATTTAGGGCTAGTAATGAGGTAAAATGGTTAAATAATGATGTGATTTGAAACAGGTGATGTCAACAGGTGATTTTAATTATGATTTGGTACAAAAGCAGCATCCAAGAAAGGTCTAATCCTTTAGGAGCAAAGATGGGCCGAGGATCGCCAGTTTGCCAACAAATATGTGAGAAAATTATTGAAATGTTTAAAAACAATGTTCCTCAAAGAAAGATAGGAAGAGATTTAGATATTTCACATTCAACAGTGCATAACATAATTAAAAGATTTAAGGAATCTGGAGGAATTTCAGTGTGTAAAGGACAAGGGCGCAAGCCTAAGCTGAACAACCGTGATCTCCAATCCCTCAACCTACACCCACTGCATCAAGAATCGTCATTCATCCATAAGCGATATCACCACATGGGCTCAGGACTACTTTGTCAAATACCACAATACGTGGTTACATCCACAAATGCCAGTTAAAACTGTACTGTGCCAAAAGGAATCCCTATGTTAACCGTGTCCAGAAGCGCCGTCGACTTCTCTGGGCTCGGAGGCATCTGGGATGGACCATCACACAGTGGAAACGTGTACTGTGGTCAGATGAATCAGTATTTCAGGTATTTTTTGGGAGGAATGGACGCTGTGTGCTCCGGACCAAAGAAGAAAAGGATCATCCAGACTGTTACCAGCAACAAGTCCAAAAGCCAGGGTCTGTCATGGTATGGGGTTGTGTCAGTGCCCTTGGCACAGGTAACTTACACTTCTTTGAAGGCACCATTAATGCTGAAAAGTACATAGAGATTTTGGAGCATAATATGCTGCCTTCAAGAAGACATCTTTTCCAGGGACGTCCATGCATATTTCAACAAGACAATACAAAACCACATTCTGCACACATTACAAAGTCCTGGCTGCGGAGGAAGAGAAATCGGTACTTGACTGGCCTGCCTGCAGTCCCGACCTGTCTCCAATAGAGAATGTGTGGCGCATTTTGAAGCGACAACGAAGACCCCGTACTGTTGCCCACCTTAAGACTTGTTTGCAGGAAGAATGGGGCAAAATTACACCTGAAACACTTCATCACTTGGTGTCTTCAGTCCCTAAATGTCTTTTAAGTGTTGTGAAAAGGAATGGCAACATTACGAAGTGATAAATGCTTTACTGTCCCAACTTTTTTTGAAATGTGTTGCAGGTCTGAATGACAGGAAAGGATGCATATTTACAAATGACATGAAGTTGACCAGACAAAACATATAATATTTTTTGTTCATATTGTCTGCAATCAAATACAAGTCAAAGTAAATTTAGAAATCACTTATTTTTTGCGTTTTCCATACTGTTCCAACTTTTTCTGATTTGGGGTTGTAGTTAAAACATTAGCATAGTGTTTAAAAATGAATATGTATATATATATATATATATATATATATATATATATATATATATATATATATATATATATATATATATATATATATATATATATATATATATATATATATATATATATATATATATATATATATATATATATATATATATATTGGTCTGTAAAATATGGCATTGTTTTGTTATTTTGAAAAGTTGTCTTTTTATGCATTAGACACGTCATTTAAAACTATAACAGCTCTTGTTTTTTATTTGGAAAACACTGTCATTCAAATGCCACACTCAGTTTCCAATGACCTACACCCAATGATCATGTGTGAAAACACTTCATTTGTTCACTTAGAAATCAAGACTCAAATGTTTGAGAAAGAAATACATTATATTTCCCCCCTTACGTTTCTGATTATTTTGTAAATACAGGTCCTTCTCAAAAAAATTGCATATTGTGATAAAAGTTCATTATTTTCCATAATGTAATGGAATAGAAACATCCAGAGCCACCGTGCACAGGCGTGTGCAGGAAATGGGCTACAGGTGCCGCATTCCCCAGGTCAAGCCACTTTTGAACCAGAAACAGCGGCAGAAGCGCCTGACCTGGGCTACAGAGAAGCAGCACTGGACTGTCGCTCAAATTTTGCATGTCATTCGGAAATCAAGGTGCCAGAGTCTGGAGGAAGACTGGGGAGAAGGAAATGCCAAAATGCCTGAAGTCCAGTGTCAAGTACCCACAGTCAGTGATGGTCTGGGGTGCCATGTCAGCTGCTGGTGTTGGTTCACTGTGTTTTATCAAGGGCAGGGTCAATGCAGCTAGCTATCAGGAGATTTTGGAGCACTTCATGCTTCCATCTGCTGAAAAGCTTTATGGAGATGAAGATTTTGTTTTTCAGCACGACCTGGCACCTGCTCACAGTGCCAAAACCACTGGTAAATGGTTTACTGACCATGGTATTACTGTGCTCAATTGGCCTGCCAAGTCTCCTGACCTGAACCCCATAGAGAATCTGTGGGATATTGTGAAGAGAAAGTTGAGAGACGCAAGACCCAACACTCTGGATGAGCTTAAGGCCGCTATCGAAGCATCCTGGGCCTCCATAACACCTCAGCAGTGCCACAGGCTGATTGCCTCCATGCCACGCCGCATTGAAGCAGTCATTTCTGCAAAAGGATTCCCGACCAAGTATTGAGTGCATAACTGAACATAATTATTTGAAGGTTGACTTTTTTTGTATTAAAAAGACTTTTCTTTTATTGGTCGGATGAAATATGCTAATTTTTTGAGATAGGAATTTGGGGTTTTCATGAGCTGTATGCCAAAATCATCAGTATTAAAACAATAAAAGACCTGAAATATTTCATTTGGTGTGCAATGAATCTAAAATATATGAAATTTTAATTTTATCATTACATTATGGAAAATAATGAACTTTTATCACAATATGCTAATTTTTTGAGAAGGACCTGTATATACTGAAATTGCGTACAAGTCAAGTCACCTTTATTATTCTAAAACACTTTATACAATACACTACTTTAAAGCAGTTTCACAATAGTAACAAATTCACATTCTGCTGTAAAGCAGCTCCAACAAACCAACAGTGTCATTGTTCAGCTCATGTCTGTTCAGTGTTGATTGTCTACACAATTGTAAAAAATAAATAAAAATAAAATATTGTATATATAATTTTTGATCTGTGCACATACACATGTACCAGTCAAAAGTTTGGAAACATTAATATATGTAATGTTTTTTAAAGAAGTCTCTACTGCTCATCATCAAGCCTGCGTTTATTTGATCACAAATACAGAAGAAAAAAATATTGTAAAATATCATTACAATTTAAAATAAATTTTGTGAAAAAGTGAAAAAGACCCGCATTTATTCAAGATAGAAATATTTTCTAACAATATAAATATATATTAAGCAGCACAACTGTTTTCAATACTAATAATAAATTAATATATTATAATGATTTCTGACACTGAAGGCTGGATTAATAATGCTGAAAATTCACAGAAATAAATTCAATTTTAAAGTAGGCTATATTAAAATAGAAAACCATTATTTTGATCAAATAAATACAGGCTTGACTTCTTTCAAAAACATTAAAAATAGTAATGTTTCCAAAATTTTGACCGGTACTGTATATGTGAGTATGTATTATAATTTGGAACATTTAGATAAATAAGTCAAACTTAAAGCTTTATTTTATTTTATTTATTGTATTTATTTTTTGGAGATTGCCCAAAGTTTTAGAGATTCATATAAACATACACTACCGTTCAAAAGTTTGGGATTTTTATATTTTTGAAGAAAAGTATTTTATGTTCACCATTTAAAATAGCTGTTTCCCATTATGATATATTTATTTCAAAATGTAATTCCCGTGAATTTACATCAGTCATTATTCCATTCTTCAGCACATGCTCCTTCAGAAATCATTCAATGATGAAGACAGAATGTTTCTCTATTTAATATATCAGAAATCTTTTGTAACATTATACTTTTACTGTACTTTACTGTCACTAACACTGTCTGAGACACCCATACAAATTCTACCTGACCATAACATAACCTTTAAATATTTTTTTAGATCGCACAGCGGGCCACTGCCCTACATTCTTTTATCTTTGTATAAGGTATTTTATGTGCGAGTCACTTTGCTGTTTTTGACCTCAAACGTGTCAGTTCTCAAGCATATACCAGTGTGAAAATGTCAGCATAAAAAGCAACATGTCTTTTCAGACACAAATGATATATGTGCATACAGCTCTTGCACATATAATGGCACCATGATTTACAGGCAGTGTTGAGGTATAGTACAGCAAGTGTATGTATAGACTACTCCTGCTGAGACCTGACAGTGTGAGTTAAGCACAGCCAACCCACTCATTTGCTAATGCCCTTTTGGAACAGGATTTCAACTATTACATTCTGATAGTGTGGGGGTGGTGGGGGTTGGGGGGTGGTATAAAAAATGGATAAACATGCAGGAATCTACTGCCATATAGAAATCTAATCTACAAACAATATTAGGCAAAAAAAATCTATCAACTTAAAATGCAGAGGCTGAAATAACAGGTTATAAAATACCAAATCTGTTGGAAATGGTCGTAGCACTGCAACACCGCAGCCTGGATCTGATAGTGATTCCAGATGTGGTAAACTTCATTTGAGGTAACTGTTGCCTCACTGTGGCACTCAATCGTCTGACATGGCATGTGAAACCGTTGGCAGTGGGGTGACTTTGACTGACCACATTGTTCTCTCTCACTCGCTTAACAATCTCAATATCTCTCCATATCCCAATACATGTCATGCTGTTTCTTTCTTTTTATCTTAGCCAATTTCATCCTCTCTTTCTCTTTCTTTACCTCTTCCTCTCTTTCTGACACACGCTGACATGGGTGGCCAAAAGTGACATAGCCGTTGCTGGCCAAGCCTCATTACCGCGGCACAAATGTCATCCACACCACAATCACTGTCCCGCTGAGGACAGGGTAACGGCCTCTACACAAGGCTTTTTTTTTTGACTACAGAATGTGTGCTATGAATGCATGGGTATTTTTGCATTTTTGCTTAATGTGGTGACTAACCAGGATGATTATCGTATTATTGGGGTTTGATAACTTGTATATTTACAACAAACTGGAGCAAATGTAAGTAAATTGATGCAGCTTTATTGAAAAAAGTGGATTCAAGAGTTTTCCCTCACACATTTATGTTTCATTCTTTTTTAAATTAAATTTAGAATTAAAATGGATCACATGTCTGTCATTTTTTGGCATGTTCGCACCTCAGGAACTGGATGATTTCAGTTATAGGAACTCCTTTATGGGGGGAATTAGCTCCTCAATTAATTACTAAATTGTCTCCCAATTAAAAGTAGGGTCTAACCTAGCACAATATGAACTACCAGTGGCACAAGTGTATGTTGATTGGTTGAACGCATGCCATAAAGCATGAATAACTGGCACCTGCCATTTTTAAAAGCCATTTAAACACACACACTCCAATTAAGGTACCAATGATACCAATTAGGGTTCTTTGGCTTGTAACAAAAGCAGAACCCTTTTTGGTGCTAAATAGAACCCTTTTTATAAGTTTCCATAAAGAACCATGATATGAAAGAGTTATATAGGACCTTAATGGTGTTATATTATAATAAGAAACATTTTTTAGTCCTCTATCTGACTCGTCTTATAATATCTTGCCTCTATTTGAGTTTTAAATCAAATTAAATAAAATAAAAACCCAGCATGTTGTGTCAATTAGGTACTTCTTTATATAAAGAAAAAATGACAGTGCTCTAACAACAGTTCTTAACTGAATGCACAAATAACATTTGAAAACTGAACATGACATAGATTCATGTTCCAGTGAAATATCTTCACAATCCTCTATGATGTCTTTATGTGTATTTTGAGTGGCAGTTTCTCTCTGCAGATGATGAGGTTATAGTACGTGATCTGAAATACACAAATGAGTTTCGAGTTATTGTTTGTCTGTACATTTGATTATGTAAAAACAATTTTCAAAATTATCAAAAATGGACAGTATGTGAGCCCTTTAGGAAAAGGTGATATAAAGTCATGGGATAGCATTAATGTTTTTGTGACTGGGTGTTTAGGCATAAAGGGATAATTAAACAAAAATCTAACAACATGCATCATAAATTCAATATCTCTGTTACTTACTTTGTGGAGAAGAGCTGCTCACTGACATGTTCTGCTAAACTAAAACGAGAAAAAATACATGATTTGTAGGAAACCAGTTACAATTTTTTAAGTAAAAATGTAAAGACATTTTAAGAAAGAAATAATTTACCTGTCGAGAGTGTGTTGACAGTCTGTAGTTGTATAGCGGCGCTCCAGAAAATCACTAATGAGGTGGCTTTGACAGTAACAGATAATAAAGAACCTTACACTCAAACACAAAGAACCATTTCAGCATTTAAAGGGTTCTTTAGGAGGATACAGTGCTAAACAGAACTGTTACTACATGTAAAGAATAATCTTTTTTTAGAGTGCAATTTATACTTACTCCAAAAACATAGATGGACCAATGACAAAGCCTAGGCATTTTCAGCCTTTTCGCTATGGAGTTTTTGATGTTCTTGAATGTCGCACCTAAACCCTAGTGAAAGCAATGTAACAATGGAAGACATTTGTCCTCATGTCAGACATACAGGTCCAAAATGAATGCTGAACGTTTCTATAATTCACTATTAAAAGAGAAAGAAAGCGACAAAGTCCTACACTTTAAATCTCCTACCACTTAGCGTTTTACTTTGTTGACACATCTAAAATGATGCTGGAAAAACCTGTTCTTATGCATTTCTTAGATCTTCTGCACCAAATTATTTTTTTCTTCCACTTTGTGCCATGTAATACGTAAATAAACATTTTTATTCACAAGGTATTTTTGAATTGAGCTGTTACACATTCCAGTTATATAAAAGATATAGACTCTTTGTAATATTATACATTTATAATATAAAGATAGCTGTGGCCTTACAGAGCAACTCAATTTAACAAAGTACCATACGTTGGTTCACTGCACATGATCAAAACACTAATATTTTAAAAATAAGTATTTCCTTTCTAGCACAGTAACTGACAAAAAGACATGCTTTATTTGTTTGTAAGCACCATTCTCAAAGCTCACATTATTATAGCATTGCATTAACTCATAACAGTTTTAAATGAACTGTTCTGGGGTCTAAAGGCTCTTTGCCTCCACCGCACCATCAAGGACAGCTCTGAGCTGTTCTAACATGTGATTGAATTGCTTTTAGGCAATTCATCTCACTCAAAATGTTCACATCTCCATTCCGTTTTGGCGCACCGTGACGCTTAACCCTTGTTGCTATAGTGATGTTTCACCGTGGATAACAGCGGTAGCCTGGACAAGACTCCTTGACCCCTTGGATTAACTTGCCATTTAGTGCGGAATAAAAACACCTCGGCAAGTTCTCGAATCCATCCACTAGTGTCTACCCTGACCAGTAATACTAATGAAGAAATTCGCTTTCCGAGCAATGGTGAGAATCAAACACTTAAATGTTTGCATAACGAGCTCTTTTACCTCGCCACTTCTCCATCTTAATCATTTGCACTCTCCAAAACACCCACACCCTTCTTCAGGATCAGAGACAGGACCGTCGGGCCGGGGAGCCATCCGACGAATTAATCCGCTAAGGCTGATTGCCATCAGTAGTTTATGATTATGCACCCTGATTACGAAGCCCACCCGAGGACCACGCTACGCCGGCTACACATCGTCAAGGTGGATATAAAATCACGCAATGATTGCACTGGGACGGATCAATCTAGCGGCCGCATCGTCTTTTAGCTTAGTCTGAAGTGCAACTATGATTAATAAGGTGTACTTGAGACCTATATAGCTAGTAACACTTAACGAGACCTCCGGCTTTTAAAAGTCGGGCCTTTTCGCGTCATAAAACAAACACTTAATTTGACGGACATGAAGAATTTCACTGGCGGTGCACTAGAGGAGTCAGACGGACTTGCAACAGACAATGACTATATGTAGCCTACTGCCTGTTAATAAGTCATTCATGGGCTGAGTTTAAGACCACTTAACTAACATTTTGTTTTACTGTGAGTTGACTATGTTGACTGAAGAATGTATTTCTGCCCCTACAATTTAACCCTCCTGTTACCCTCAAATCTGGTAACACTTTTTACCCTCTGGGGTCAATTTGACCCCAGCAATTTAAACCTCCAGAATATGATTTTTTTTTTTTTACAAAGGTTTATGTCTCAGGTCATTTATGGCTGACAGCATATCTGGTGGGCTCTGGAACCCTTTTGATGACATTAGCGGCACTATGTCTACCCTGACGTTCAAGTGGGGATCGGGACCATAATAACTTCTAGTGGTTATTGCAATACTAGGTGTGGTTAGGTTAGGTTAGATTAGAGCCCTAAAACAGAGGGAAGTTGTTTGAAAATAATACTGAATATATTAAAATATGGCATGTTATAGTGACCTTAATAAAACAACCAAAACAAATGTGTGTAAAATTTTGATTTTTCCTATATGTTTTATACAGCTAAAAGAGCCTGGGGTCAAAATGACCCCAAGGAACACCGATGCTACAAAATGTGTACAGGACATTGGAAAAATATCATGTTAATTTTATGTTTACACAGTTGTCCCCATCAAATTAGGAAAAGTCATTCAATCTGAGGCAAAAAAATGATGACAATTGTGTTTTTACAGACTTTAAACATTGAATGGGGTCAAATTGACCCCAAAGATAATAGGAGGGTTAACTGACCAAAAATGACTTCTAATTTGGCAATGTAGCTTTATCTGTGCTAGAGCTGCAGTGTTGACAAAAACCCAACAGGATTTTTGGCTTAGATTTTGGATTATTGCAGAAAATAAGTTTATGATTCTAACACATTTTATTCACCAGGATAGTCTTCAAAAATGAACACAACTTTTATGAATTTTGAATCCAAAATACAAACACCAGAACAAAAGCTAAGCATAGGCTATCAACGGTCACATTACTTTAATGTCACCATCCCTAAGCTGTCTTTATTTTTATTTTTAAACATTTTCCCTGAACGTTTAAGTTAGCAATTGAATAGTTTGCAAGAACGTGATTATAAAAAGGTTGTGAAAGCGGTCTCTTCAGTAGGCCTAAATGAATTTTCCTTTTTGGACGTGATGACATTAATTGTCCCTGACAACCTCTTTAGTCCTATTTAGACACTTCTTTAGTCCTATTTAGACACTTCTTAGGAACTGCCTTTATCAAGACAAGTAAATGCATTAAAACTGGTAAAACAGTAAACACTTTATTTTAAGTTGGCATATGTACATACTAACCATAACTCTATAGTATGTACATGCAGTTCATTAAAATAACTCAGTACTTATTTGAGTAAGTACAATGCTACACCACCTTAAAATAAAAGTTTACAATTTATTTTAGGGGTTTCATTGTTTTAGTGTAATTACTATAGGGTTAGGGTAGGAGTAGGGTTTGGTTTAGGGTTATACTTGTGCGTAACAAGGACACGGTAAAATGAAGTGTTAACAAATAAAGGGTAACCAAAAAATCAGAAGGGGGTATTTCTGACGTATTTTAGGTCGCAGAATAAAACGTGAAAATATCCTAAGCTTGTGTTGACCACAGAAATTATTTTAAGCATTTAACCAAAAACCCCATTGACATTCACATTTCCAGGTTTTAGCCTACAAAATTGGCCATCCCTGCAGCACTCTATTACAATGAAGACTCTGAATTATTCGGAGACACCAATTATGTGGCTGTTGATATCTGTATAAGACATATGGCTGCCTAACGTAGGCTGTGGCTTTTTTAGTAACATGGAGCCACATCAACCCCCCCAAAAAAACTTTCAGCAAAGTTTGAGTTTTAATGTTTATTTTTTATTTTTTTATACTTAGTGAGGGAGGTAGAATGAGTTGAGCTAATGTAACTAGGGTTTCATTTTGATTTTAGCTTATCTCCTATTCTCAGATGTGGAAAATTGAGACTTGGTTCTATTTATAAAATATGATAAGATTCTTTATTGGTATCCATGAAGAACCTTTAACATGCATGGAATCTTTTTATTCCACAAAAGGTTCTTTATAGCAGAAAATGGTTCTTTAGATTTTTAACACTACGGAAAAATGCTCACTGAAAGGTTAAGGAACCTGAAAATCGTTTTATTTTTTTATATATGGCGTTGCTGTGAAAACCCCTTCATTTTTAAGAGTGCATGTGTGGTTTCTGGTTTGAATAGGCTTCCATCTGTTCTCCTACTTGTTGAAAATAGTAATGTCATTCATAGATGAAGTGCTGCACTATAACTATAACCAGTAAAGTACAAAAGCAGCACTTAAACACTTATCATCATCCATGACACACCCTGTTCCAAAGAGGACAGATCTATGCCACAGTTTGATCAAATACATAACAGCGTAATGTAATGCTGTGCAGTACATCACATGCTGATGAGTGTCAGGGAAGTAGCTCCGGCTCTTACGCATTGGAGTGGGAGCCAGTGATGTACTGCCAGCGGGACACGTCATGTGGACAGGGCAGCCTACATGCTGAGGAGTCCCTATCGCTGCTGCTTAGCACTTTGGCGACAGATTGCAAGATCTCAGAGCCAGTGTAGATGTCTGCATGAGACGGTCAGGACAGATGGGAGGAGTGTATACAAAATAACATTTATAGCAAATGTTGCTTACCCGTATTGTTTGAATGAGCATTCTCAGTGAAAAGCTTTCTCCTTAAACACCTCAAGAAATTGTTTTATTCATAAATATTTGTCATAAAAATAACAAACATCAACGTTCATCCAAAGTATTGCGTATAAACGGTCTTGATATGTACAAAATCATTTCTCCAGTATAATTATTATAACTTAAGGCAAGTTCACATTTTCTACATTTTCCCCATTCCTCTATTGATTAATTCAGCTAGTACAATACAAAAGCTTTCAGATTGAAAGGCATGTCGAAACTGTTCTAGTATCATGTGAAAGAACTACTGAAAACTGCAGCCATGTATGCTTTTCTAATCACTCGACAGCAGCGTCGAACCCTGTGCTATTCAAAAAAAGAAAATGTCTCATCACATCACAAAATAAAGGAGCCATGTGAACTGGATAATTCATAATTCATGAATTAGGGTCACGAGGTCACACATTAACACACAAGTATAACCTGGTAAAAAAGAAAAAAAGTGAGAACTGTTATTGAATTGCAGATACCAAGGGCAGACAGTGGTATTAAAACTGGCTTAATACATTCAAATATCCTATTATAATTATGGATCGAAGAAATTCCAGACATATTTTGTGTATAGCTTGTGCTTTCCATAACACAAGGGACACATCAAAAATAAGGATATAAATAGTCTTTCAGTTCAAAATAAAATGTAAAAAGTAGCACTTGTTAGAAAAATACAAATGATCATTGGCATATAAATGTATTTATTTCTTCCCATTCGCTGTGTAAATTTGACAACATTAGAACTGGATTCTTGAATTGTACAACACAATTACTATTCGCTAGAGCATAGCAACAAAATGAAACATATATAAAGGGGGAAATACGCTGTAAAAACCTTGGCACGAATGAATCAATAATGCCACCATGTTGTAAAACGAGGTAAATCTGACTTGTGCTGTGAAGCATCTATAGGTGATTATTAATATCACGTAAACATATACATGCATTTTTTTAAAGAATTCTTAAACAGGTGACAGCGTTAAAATAGAAAAGACCAAAAAGCACGGAGTAAATCAGTTTTAAGTTCGAAAGTGGAGATAAGTGCAATACATTCCAGCTGTGCGTTTTACTGCCGCATTACAATGCTAGGTCGAGGTTGGAGCTGTTCCATAGTAAAAGTGCTGAACTGCAGTTCATGTTCTGCAAAACACGCTCTTCGATTGAGAAATACAATGGTCGAGGAAAAATATAAATAAAAAACACTTGTTTTTTTAAGTTTATGCACTTGCTGAACACACCTCAAGCTGCGCGCAAGGTTCATTGTGGGAGGTCCAGTGTTAAAATTCTATCCCCAGTTTCACGAAAAGGGGATCCGTCACATAAGTGGACCTTTACACTCTTGCGGGTCGCTTGAATCAGTTGCCACGACGTTCACTTGAGCTTTGGAGTTGTATTCTGTAGTAGCCTAAGCAACTGTTTTAGTAAGCTTGAATCTTCCAAGACGGTAAGATTTGACATCACGCACAACGAGCGCTCATTACGGCTTTCTTAAATGGCCTCTGGCAAAGTAAACGGCCACGCGTTGACTACTTGTGGCTTCAGCTCCATCTTTTCTTTCTGTTTAAGATGCACCCGGCCGTGCCGTTTCCTTTCGTCGCTCCTGGCAAAGCGTTTGCCGCACACATCACAAGAAAAGGGTTTCTCACCGGTGTGAGTGCGGGTGTGTGTTGTGAGATGGTCGCTTCTGCTGAAGCTCCGCAAACAGATGCGGCACTGGAAAGGTTTGTGTCCCGTGTGTATGCGGATGTGCCTGTTGAGCTCATCCGACCGAGAGAAGCGCCGGTCGCAGGTCTCCATCGGACACGTGAAGGGTTTCTCCTTGGCCGGCCCGGTAGAGGAGGCAGGGCTCTTTCTTACCCGATTAGGTTTCTGAGCCCGTGTATAAGTTTGACTGAAAGACTCGGGCAATAAAGATGAATACAGAACCGAGTCTATTGTGGAAGTCGAGTAGGTTGTGTCGCAACTGGACTGGAGTTCAATGTTTGGATAAATGGTCGGTTTTAAAAGACTGGTGGGTGGGATATCCATGACTGGGGTGGAGTAGTTAAACATGGGAGCGCTGAAGCCCTGTGTGCAAGCATCTCCAAAACACTGCTCCTGTTTTAAAGTGCTCTCCACTTTGAATTCAGTCTCTGGGTTTGAGCATATGGGGGAATAAGAGTCTAAAAGTTCTTTCACGTCCACCTGTTGTTGATCAGTTTGAAAACTATTCGACATGGAGAATGGCTCTGACTGGAAACCAGCATCCAAATAAGACTTATTGAAGCTCCCCCACTCGTAACAGCTGCTCTCGAATTCATTTTTGATGACCACCGGGAACGTCGCGCTTTCTGACAGCGGCTCCGCGTCTTGCGCAGAGGAGCCAAAGTTTAAATGCGATGCAGCGGGGTCTTGGGCCTGCGCGGCGGTCTGGGAGTCCGGGTAACTGTGACCTGTCTGTCCCGGGGAATACAGCGGCGGGGTGGTGCACGTGGAGGCCTGCGTCTGGACCCCCTCGTCGCCAAAACTGCTACGGCTTGCGTTCATCGTGCCGTCTGTACACTGATGCGCATCCGACACAGGTGCTGTTGAAATGCCAACGATTTCGGTGATCATGTTGAGCAGTGTTTCCGTGCTGCAGGGTGTTCCTTGAGATGTTTCCACATAGAAGCTGCCTGAGTAAGCTAAGGAGGTTGCGTAGCTTTCTTTCGGACCCTGACATGAGTTATACTGATCTGTGCTCGTGGGCTCCGTTTTCGGGGTAATAGGCGCACCTGGTATGGAGAGGAAAAAGCAGGCATGCGTCAGTGCCTTCATTGAAACGTGCAATCAGTTATATAACTATATCGTTTCATGAGCGGCTTGAATTAACTTGCACTATACATTATATCCCATGCAGCATTACAAGCTGTAATTAACAGAGCTAGGGTTTTGAAAATCTGCCAGAAACTCACCGTGTGCAAACTGGGCAGGTGCTGTCCTTCCAGAATCCATGAAAACATCCTGGCTCTCTTTGGAGCCGTGAGTTTCCATCCCTATCGCAGAACTGTTACAGTTTTCAAACTGCGAGTAGAAAGAATCTTGAGAGTTCAAATCCATGTTGTTAAGCATCTTTCCGTAAATGGCTTTCCAATGGCTGTCAGTCCGAGCAGATTATTGATAAGGGGGTATTGCAAACACAAGAAAGAGCAAAAGCGGATCCGATAGTTAAGTCCGTGAAGGCGTTCGTCCAAAAAAGAAATGTAAATACTTTGGAATTCCCCCTTTTTGAGATCTGCGTCAAGGTAATATAGTTCTCCGGCTATCTGTAGATGTGTAGATCTGTTGATTCTCACACTAACGGCTTCCCTTCGCTCGGCTTTTATACACTCCGTCTCACCGATCAGCCCTCCTCCCCATTCATTGTCTCCAGTGAGAGGATTCCCCGCTGCGTGTCATCTTAGTGACCATATATGGACAGAGGATATGACGGGCTTCCCCAAAAAAGGAGAGTTACGGTACTGACGCTTCAACAAGTCTGCAGTTAAGTGTAAGGGAACGAGGGAGAGCCATGGCTTCAGCTATGTATGTTTCCTCGCTAATTCAAAATTAAGCCCTATGCATTAGATGCGTTGTTGTTTATCTCACATCTGCACGCGTTCCTGGTGGAAATAAACGCAAAGTGTTTGATGAAGTCACAGCATGCATTTCAAAATTCAGTCAATTTAATTTGATCAACGTCTTGTAAAACGACTAATCTACAACTAGAAATTCGACAAAGTTCCAATAACACTAATAGCATTACGAAACAAACTTAAGCAGTTAACTGACTTCAGTTTGTCACGCAAATAAATTATGAGGCAAAAAGACAGCGCGGTGCTACAAAGCGTGGAAAGCAACTCTCATTCAAATCTCCCCGAGGTAATAAGTATCACCTTCTTACCTTGCTAATGCTTCGCCATTCCCTCGACCAAGTCCTAAAATTCTTGTTTTCCTGAACTCGAGCTCTACTGCTTGTATACAAATTGATACAGAAAAAGCCCACACTTGTTGGATCATGAATAGAAATGAATAGAAAAATAAATGTAATTATAGTGTACAACAAAAGGTAAAACGGCCCTGAGACGAGGGTGAATACTTACCCCTAACAAGTAGGTTGTGGAGACGCTCTGGCATCCGTCGCGCAGAGCTGGCGGTAAAAGCGCACTGTTGTCCAGCACCATGGAGAGCGCCACTTGAAATAGCAAGCTACTTCAATCTACAATTATAGTTCACGGCCTGCAGTCTGTGTACGAAGCCATATCGGTGACATTCATGCTATGGGTTTAATAGAACCCACTTTTTCACCTCGCCCATTGTTTTTTTTCTCTATAGAGTTATTGAAAATTTAAATGCAATGCACTTTATTCATCAAAGAATCATGAAAACAAAATGTACATACCTGTTTTCAACACAGGAAATTGATAGTCAGAAATGTTACCTGAGCACCATATCATCATATAAGGACCATGTGACAATGAAGACTATAGTTATGACGCTAAAGAAAAAGTTACATTTTATATTTTATTTATTTTAACCTTTATTTTAACAGTCTCATTGAATTAAAATCTCTTTTACAAGAGAGTCAAGGGGCCTGTACCATGATGGTAGTTTAACAAGCGCAGGGTTACAGGATTAGTTTCGAGTTGACAAATCCAAACCAATCTATTCAGGATTTGTTGGTCCCATGATGCTGATCATCAGCTTTCTCTGTCAACTCAGGCTTTGATCCTGAGTTTAGCTGTGACATCAGTAGTGAACAGCCAATCACATGTTCTGGATCAGTGAACCTGAGATTCACTTCTTGCGAGAGAAGCACCGAGATTAATGTATCTATTCTGCAGAATATTACATGATTGAAAAATATTAAGAATTTAAACAAATTTACACAGCAAGAAGAAAAGAGCTGTCTATGAAAGAGGACAGCTTAAAGAAAAATATTATACGTCAATGCAAGTAAAAGGTATGAAGTTAGTTTAGTTGATATAGAGAGAATTGAACATTTAAGCTCACATGTTGTAAGTTACATTACTTATAGCTTTATTTATTGATTTTAAAGCTTATTTGTATGACCTTTATATAAGATATTTATATTAATGTGTAATTGATTAAGTTGAGTAATTATAATAATTACAAAAATGATATCTAAATCATTCAAAGTTATTATTATAAATAAGCATTGTTAAAAGCCAGGCGCTTTAGTCTTTCAAAACCATTTGCTATGTAGTGACCTTTTGGAGTAGAAACAGGGGGAGTGACTTTATTGCATCAGAGGTGTGTCACTTTTGCTCACAGATTGATGATTGGTCCAATTTCGGTTTGAGATCTCTTATCTAAGAACATAACCTGCCGGGTGCAGGTTAATGGTAGAGGGTAAATTACTATGGAGATGAACACTGCCAAAAGCCAAACCACTTTAATGCTACCTAAAATCCAGGATTGGCACAAACTAAGCTTAAACATGTTTGGCTAGCCAGTTTAACCGGCTTCATGGCATAGGCCCCTGGCCAAGGTAGCAGCCATACAGTTAGACAACATTTTAAAATACAACAAATACAAAATAAAAAGAAATATTAGAACATAGTATCCTCTCAGCACAATTACAACCCTTCTTAACCGCTGTCTTTATGATGCCTTTAAATTAACCAATAGATATGCCAAGGGTCCATAATAGGAAAATGCAGTTTTCCCCAGTTCTGTAAAAACTCTAGGTACGTTTAAAAGCAAACATTTTGAAGAGCGCAGCTGGTCACTGCCAGAACTAATACACAGAAGAGTACAAAGATACGCTGGAAGTTTACCTAGAATTGCTTTATAAATAAAGATGTACCAATGCGTTTTTTCCTTTTCTTTTTCGTATAGCTAGTGATGTCCAACCCACCATCTCATAAAGAATGCAATGATGTGTAAGGGATTTTACATTTGTAATAAAGCTTATAATGAAGCATGGTAGACTGAATCAAGGCGTCTTAGAATGGAGGAGGCTGCATGCATGTATAATATATCACCATAATCAATCATAGTTAAGAAGGTAGCTTCTACAAGTTTCTTTTTTAAATTTTAAATTTCCAAAGATTTATTTCTAAAATAAACTCAATTTTCACTTTGAGTTTTCTGATTAGATTAAAAATATGTACAATAAACAAAAGCTTTCGTCTATCCAAATGTATTTGTATGAAGATACCCTTTTAATATTTTTACCATCAGATGTATAAATGCTAAAATCATCAAGTACTTGTGAATGAGCCCTTGAAGAAAAAACAAACAAAAAAACATACTGATCCCAAACTTTGAACGACAGTGTATATGACTGCTTATATTTTATAAGGTGCAATATTCAAGGTGCAAAAAGTGCTTAGAGTTATTCTTAGAGTTATTAACTTGTTTGTAGAAAATGAATGTTGAACATTTTACTACTTTTTTTTTCTTTCCACTTTGGACATCCTAATGTATCATCGACCCATGTACTGCTGTCAGATCCAAAGGTGTTGAATTTCTAGCATTTTGTCTCTTCAACAAGAAACTACAGCAATATTGAAAGTTATTGAACAATGTAGTTTTTCTAAGAAGGCTTTTGAACGAAAACGTAGCCTTGAATTCAGATTAATTAAATACAAATAAAAATCCAAGTTATGTTTGAAGCGTCTTAGCCAAATGTTCTAAAAATTACAACAGTTGCACATGGGAACTCCTACACTGGTGGCATTACTCTCTACAACTACAATTCCCTGTTGCAAAATCCAGTTTAATCTAGAAGCAGTGTTATGGAATGTGGTTGCTCGTTGACAAGATATATGTTCAAAAACCAGCTATCATGTTACAAAACACAGCATTTTATGGCATGGTTTGCAAAAAAACCCATGTGAAAGAACCACAGAAGCGGTACAATGATGTCCAGGTTGAAATTTTAGGATAACCTCAAAATCAGCTGAAAACTGTGGTTTGCCCCATCCAACTGTGCAGTAATAGCTGTGAATGGCACTCTTGTGCTCTATTACTTTGCACAGACCACTGGAGCACCAATGGAAGAAATAAGAGATGAAGAATATGTTGAGCAGTGGGCTGAAAAAAAAAAAAAAGCAATGCACTCATTTAGCACATGCCTACTCAAGTATCCTCAGCTCACCAAATCTATTTATGTATATATATATATTTTATTGAACAGCATGTGCATTAAATATTGGCAGTTGCAGTATTTTTCATTTATTTTGGAACAGCCCTGAATGAATAGATCGGCCATGTAATCCATTTAGGTGTACAATAGGTTTCCATAAATACATATGCACGATGACAAAGAAGTGTCCAATTGCATGATGGAACTGGGTTTGGTGGTGCACGAAATATCCCTCTCATTATGATGATACAAAATCGCACTTAACAACGAGTTTGACATTTTCTGGAGGTTCGCGTCATGCTACTTTACCCTATTGGAGGCCCTAATATCCCCCTCTCCAGTGGTCTCTCCCAGTTGACCTAAACCTATTAAAAAGCTCTCCTCTTAAAGAGTTCATAACACTGAGACGCTGTTGTGATAACTGCCGAGTAGCGCTCACCTCTCGCCTCTGCAAAATGCCACGGAGCTCAGTAATGGATTTATGTAATTCCTGCACTTACCAAGATTATTACACCAAAGAAATGCATTGAAGGTAAAAGTGCAATGAGACCATCGATGTGTCGGTATTTTCTTGAAAGTTTGTTTGAAAGGAAACATCGGATGATCTGAGCTGTCACTGCAATATCTACAGATTTCTCGAATCCATTCAGTCATTGCATTGAGAGCTTTAAAACAATCGAATTGCCAAATATATGAGATAATATTGGACAGTATGAGCTCCTGACAGTGCAAAGCATGTGAAAATGAAATGAATACCGCATCTCTACTATGTCTTCAGTCATTTTCTTTTCTGCTTGTGATCCATCTGTTCATAGCAGCATTTTTGTAGAACGCTCAACAGCAACATTAACAAATGGTATAATCGTATCCACACATAATTTGACGAATTCCCAAGGCAATGAATGAGCTGAGGGAAGAAGCAGCACTGCAAAACGAAATTTAGAAAAACATTGCATCGATAAAAAGCAAGAGCAAAGATTCATCTAAAATAATTTACCATTGAAAAAAGATCTAGTTTGTGTGCTTGCTATGCATGAAGGATGTATTGAAAAGAGAGGCTTTATAGTACTTTAAAGAACGTCTTGTAGGTTTTCAAGAGGCAGAGGAATCATACGCCCTCCACATCACATTTCTGCAGTATATGTCCCATTTTACAAACCCCCAACGGCACCGGATGAAGGCTCATCTTCCTCAAACCATAGCAACAATGAGAAACCGAAAAAAGGGATTGGGAGCGCCAACATCAGAGATTTCACGACCGGAAACACGACTCAATGCAAGCTTGCATCACGCTGCCAAATCATTTTGATTTCTTTTTCCCTTTCACTCAATCCCATGCATGAACCCCTTTCAGAAAGCATGGCTCTTTTGAACCAGCGACTTCTAACTCTTCTCCGTCTATGGAGTGTGGGAGTGGGGTTAGGGAAGCCCGATTGCACAAGCAAAACCCCACTCAGCGAGCTGCAGGTTTCCCTTGCAGTTCCAGAAATACACCCTTGTGCTCGCCCACCCTTGTCCCCGGACAACTATCCTCGCCTTTCAGGCTGGGAGGGGCCGGAGCTTCGGCTTTCTTCCTGATCGTGACTGCGGAGGGTTCCAGCAGTTCCCCGCCCGCTCTGACTGACTCCCCCACAATCCCAGCAACCTCTTCTCTACTCTGAGCCACAGCTCCAGAGCACACCAGCAGGCCAATCTGGCTCTCCTCCAGCTACCTGGAGTTATCTAATCACAATAAATGAGGATAAATTAGCTTAGCAACACAGCGACAGGGCTCACTTCATGTTACGCAGCAGGGTGCTCAATGTTTTAGCACTCTTGCTTGTTCTGGGGATGAGGCCCATTACTTTTTCCTCAACTCCCAAGCTGCCACCTGAGCCATTTGCAGAAATCAACTAACTTGTCATGCACTCACATGGCAGTTATCTCCCTACTGTGTAATTCGAGTAGTTAGCACTGCGTATTTCTTCACTAGGCAGACTTCACAACGACTGACCCCCATCAAGGTGATTCAATAAAAGCCTATAAAAGAATTCATCACCTTTTCTGAGGGACAACTATAGAACTGAAAAGGGATGAGTCTATTCAAACAGATTGCACTGCTGCTATGAGGAAACAAAATAAGAGTGTGGCGTCTCTCTCTCCCTTTCCTCGCTAACATAAGTAACTATGGTAACAGGCGCACTGCATGGCACTGCTTCCACAAGCTCTCCAGAAATAAAACTGTTGGGCTAAGAGCGAGCAGGTAAAGACAAAAGATCCCAGGCACCACTATTTATAGAGGCAGGCTTACATAATCTCCACACAGACCAGCGCTGGCTGAGGGAGGTTGGGTTTGGGGGTTAGCGGCATCGAGGCCCCGGCCCTAGAATTGAGTGCGCGAGAGCGGTGTCTGGAGGTTACGCTGTAGATTATGAGCAAGCTGCAAAGGCTACAGGAGGGGGAGGAAGTGGGAAAGAAAGAGAGGGGATGGCGGATTGATGGTTGCACTGCTAAAGGGTGAACGCTTTGCATGCGCTTGTTGATCAGCAACCCAAGCTCCCATGGGATGCATATCAGCCTGTGGCAGTGGGAGATGTTCGCCATTGAACGTCACTGTATCAGCGATTACATCACCACCCGACTCACTGAGGTAACAAGTGCTTATGACAGATGGAAAGAACGCTGTCAGGAATAACAAACACAAGAATTTACCCACTGGCACTGTGAGCCACACTCACTACATTCCACACAAAATCAAGAGAACACAGCTGAGGGCCTGAGATGACAATGTCACAATCTGTCTGGCTAATGATAGTGGAAGGATTGAAAGAAAGTATACATTGAAAGAGGTTTAACTGACAAGTCTTCTATAGCTGACAGCTTGTTTAAAGGCAGCACTATCAAAATAAATTTGTGTGACGCACAGAGTGATTAAACGGCTCCCTCTAGCAGTCGTATGCCATTATTACACTCTTCACACTATAATATTGACTCTTTCGTGCTTGACTGAACGAGGTGTGAATGAACAGCTCCATTCTTATCCATCGGTTGATATAATCAGCAAATAAAACCTTCACATAAAACAGGAAGCTTTGAGAATTTAATGCAATAATTGTCCCATTACGGGCAAAAGAAAGTGTGACTCACGTAAATATGCCCCAACTACTCGAACCAATGGATGCAAATAGAGGCTCAGCTCAGGATCTCATCAATGCGCAAATGGAGGAACTCTGAGTCATCTATTTATGCCTGTGCGTTAGATCTCGCTAATGCTGTTTTGGCTATTATCCAATTGTACCGTGGGTCTGAGGAGAGGGAGGGGGATTGCGCATTGAGTGTTTTAGTCACACCGAACAACCAAAAACTACAAAGGCTTGGAGATGCATTTCAAATGGCAATAGCTATGAGTGCACACATGCTATGAAACCCAAGGGGAATGCGAATATAGAGGAATAAGATGTGTGTTTATCTCCTCTTTGATCATTCGTCAAATTGCTGACGTTGCCACATGGTTCTGAAAAGATGAAGTAAAAAAACAAAACAAAATAAACACCAAATACAGCATGACTCAACAGGCTAGTCTCCAAAACACAGTTGACGCAACCAATTGGTGATGTCAACACTTTTGAACTTTCCCTCCGATCATCATCATCATCATCGATACACTTTTACATCACATTTAATCTACACACTGTAATACAATTTCACGTCTCCAATTTAAACTTTTCTAGTTAATGGTCACATCTAAAAGATTTTAGTTGGCCAAATTTAGATGTGACCAGTCACTAGAATATTTTTAATTGGAGAGGCCTGAAGTTTTTTACAGTGCTAGGTTCTACCTTTCATCTTGGAGGCCTTCATTGAAAACCTGCATAGGTTAATGAATGACAAGAATATGTTTTAAGCTGTGGGCCTATAAGACAACAAGTAAGCAACAGCACTAATTAAACGCACTAATATACTACAAATAAATTATATTTAAAAATGCTGCAGCTCAGTTGAATAAAAGCAGGAAGACACCAGGAATAATCAAATGTCTTAAGTCATACTACATAATTAATATGTGAAAGTTTTATCTGAACTCAAGACAAAAAACAGTGGTCAACAATAAGATCCCTGCTTTGTCATTTGGGCCAGTAATTTTCAGATTTTAGTTGCCTATTTGTTGTCTTTTTTAAAACATTTCAACAATATATATATATTATTTATATTTGCTAAAATAGTAACACATTAAATTGAATTACTCTTTACATTTTATTTAAAAAATGTTTTATTCATTTATTGCTCCTGGAAAGCTGGAAATTTTGACAAAGCTACAATTTAACTCCACAAATTCATAAACTGTATATTTGTATTATTCATTTGTAACAGAAATTAATAATACAGGGTGTATAGAACATAAGCCTTAGAAAATGGATGTACAAGGTCAAATAATGTGAAATTTTCAGTGGCAAACCAAAACCAGAAAGAAAAGCATGTGATCTTTCATTGGCCTGAAATGCTCTCACATTGGAACTGGCTCATCAAGCAATCCTTATTGTTAAGTCCTTTTTAATATGGCACCATTATTAAGTTCTCTTTAAAAACAGACTGTATTACGACTTTTATCTTCAGTACACAAAGCAATTCAGCGAACTTCACTCTTTGTGAAAAGGTGTGAACACTGGCCTTCATTGGACCATGTGGCATGAAATGTTGACTGGATTTCTGCACACACCTGCAACTTACCTTATGTTCACTAATCTCTATGATTCATTGAAAACTGAGACTGTCTACCTGAAACAGAATAAAACTAAATGTAGAGAAAGACTACACAATTTCCTGTGACACAATACAAAAGCAACTTTAATATTTAAAGCTAGGGTTTTTTTTTTTCTATACGAACACTTTTTTTTTTTACATACATTACAGCTAACTGTAAACAAAGTACAATTAAACTGAATGTAATATTTGTAATTGTCAAAACCCTTAATTCTGACTTGACCACCTTGCTTGAAAAATGTAAAGAAAAAAAGACCCATTTAAAGACTCTTTAAATTTCTGTAGAAAGAATGATATATAGATAGCAATTCAGTATATTCCTGTTATTGCGATTCCACTTCCATGAGTTGTGACCAATTTATATTCCAACACATTAATTACATACAGTACAAGGAAGCAAATCTTGGCAATAATCAGAGTAAAATAGAAAAATAAAATAAAAAAAGTTCACACAATGCTTTTAAAAAACACCATCCATAAAGAGAAATGATTTGAATATTTAAGTATAAGATTCAATTCAAAGGAAAAAAGATTGTACAAGAAGATTTCAATTTATTCCGTTAAATGAAGCCAAACAGCAATGGACGGAAAAAAAGTGCACCGTCTTCTCCTGGCTCAAACATATGATATTGTTTTGTCTGATCCAGAAAAAGCGTACAGCTGTTCAAACCTGAGGATATAAATCACATTGAACCAGATGTAAAATTTTTACATTTAAACAGGACTCTTAATTATTATATTAAATGATCAAATAAAAAAATCCACCAATTATCTTAATAAAAACGAAATACACTTTGTAGTAACAAACACATGGCACCAATTGAGCATCATGAATTATCATTCTGATTCTGGCTTGCTACTGATTTTCAATACTCTTCAGCCATTATTAGGACAGTCAGAGCTGACCAGCCAGTAAAAGGGTGGCTACCCTGCCCTCTTCCAGTGCTATCACTGTACTGTTCCCAGATGTATCCCGTTTCCAGATACTGCTTGTAAACATTATTAATGAGGTTAGTCCTGAGCTCTTGGTAGAGGGTAGCTGCCTTCTCTTGGTATGGCCCTTCTATGCTGCTATAGTGATGCAGTGCTCTAACAGCCAGGTAGTTGATGTTGATCCAGATTGGTCCTCGCCAGTAGGGGGCATCGTGTTCCGTGTTCCTCTTCATGTAGATAGGATCTGCACGTGAGAGTGAGCGCAGGCCATAGGGTGTCCAAAGGCGTTCAGGGTCTTGAATGTCTCTCAAAATATGCTCCATCTTTGGCGAGTCTGGTGTCAAAATATGAAGCAAGAACGGAAAAAGGCTTACATAACCTAACGCATTCACATACTGCAGCTTAGGGGCTCTGCGGACGGAGCGAATCAACCGTGAGACTGGGAACTGGTGCCGTGGTTGTCCAGGGGGCACAAACACTTTCTCCTGCTGAAGTGAGACAGACTGGGTGTGATTGCCATAATCACTGAAGGTGTGCAGATTCTCAGACCAGTGCAGTTCATTTAACAGATCGTTATTGCTGAGAGTACGATGGGTGTTCTCGTACACCTGGTGGGGTTCTCCAAGTATTCGTGCCACGTTCGCCATGATGCCAGAAGCAAGGGTCATCCAGCAATACAAGTCTACATGCCTCTCATCAGTAGATGGGTGAGAAGCCCGTGGGTAGTCGTCCAGGCCAGAGGTCAGGGTCTTGGGATTTAAGAAAAGGTTGGTGTCTTTGTCCCTGCCTCGCCAACGGTAGGAGTTAGCATTGGGTCCAGCTTGCGTGGTGTTAAACCACTCAAACCAAATCTGCAGCCTTGGGTACAACCTTCTCAAGAAAGGAAGCATGTTCTGAGAGGACAACGACTCTGGTTGAGCATCCCGCTTCTCCAGTAACTCCTGTAGGGCCAGGAAGAGCGTCGGGGTTTGCATTTTCATTGTGCTGCACTATAAATTCGGACGGTACTTTGCTGCGTGCTTCATCATCCAAGATTTGTTCACGTGGTATCCAGCCCTCTACGTTGATAAGATCGAGCCAGTGCGCAATGACCTCCTGTGTTAACTGACTGTCCCATTTGTTGAGGAGAAGTTGATGAAATCCTTCATCCCAAAGAAAGCCCCTTGGAAAGAAAGATCTTGATGGTACTGCTGTAAACAGTGGACCCTCTGGGTAAAGCACCGGGTGCTCATTATAAACTGACTGTACAACAGACTGACCAAAGAAATATCCCATGCCCCCAAGCATGTTGCTTAAAGCTGCCTTGGCAAATTCGATCTGTGAAGATGTGAATCCTTTGGCTTGGAGGCCAAATGTACCCTCAAACTTCTCATCAAACGCCATCTTACGCTTCTCCAGCTCGTCCGTAAGCACAGAGCCCACAAGTTGATTCGGTCGTTCACGGAAGCTTCCGGATTCAAACAAAACCTCAATCTGGAAAGGGGTTTGAACGGTCACCTGATGCACCACAAAATCACTCTCCATCTTGGGATCATTCTGTTGATTCTGGTGGTTAGTGACTTTGTAGGAATCCACAGCAAAATAAGATCTTTTTTCACCTTTGGGGGGACTGAAAACAAATTTGTGATTTAGGCTGTTCTTCACTATATCTGTCAGCTTATCAAGGCCAGGGCTCCTAGTTTGCAGGAAATTATATCTGAAAAGAAAAAGAGTAAAACAATACAGTAACTTTTTGAAATAACATGTCAGCATGTCTTTAATTTCCCTTATACCCCTTCACTCGGTTCATCTGAGCATATATGCTACTAATAATCTTCTGTGTTTGAGAAGCAATTGTAGATTTCCTATATCTTAAAGTGCAAAACTAAAAATGTACTATTATACATATTGTTTTTCCATTTAATATTGGTTTTTTTATTCTGAATAATTTTTGCTAAAAACCTACAATCCTCCCTATTTCTATTGTTCACAATTACTACTTATTCCATAAGCTGAGTGCAACAAACATGAAATACCTGGCATATTTGCCACCAGCACCTTCCCCTGCAGTGGGTTTGCCAAATGTGATCTTGAAGTTGCCAAGCTCCTCAGATGTTCCGGTCACAGAGCTCAAGCGATTTTTCTCCTCTACATGAGCCTGCAATGATCCTTGAATATCCGTGGCAGTGTAGAACATCAGCGAGATCACAGGAGCTGAGGAAGCAATGCTCTGCCAATCAAAAACAAATACGACTTAGACTTGATGTAAAAGCAATTTGGATAGTGAGCATAGTCTAGAATAGTCTTTCTGTCTGTCTGTCTGTCTGTCTGTCTGTCTGGGTCTCGGTCTCAAATTCAAATTCGCTTTATTGGCATGAATGTAAATCATACAATATTGCCAAAGCTAGGATTATATGAACATAAATAATGCATATATGAACATAAATAATAATCTTAATGATAGAATAAACATCAAAATAATAGAGGAAAATATTACATCATAACTTAAACTTAAATTAACTAAATAGTCTCTCCGTCTCTCTCTCTCTACGTCTCTCTCTCTCTCCCCTGTCTCTCTCTCCCTGTCTCTCTGTCAATTCAATTCAGCTTTATTGGTATGACTGTGGGATAGTACAATGTTGCCAAAGCAATAAACATGTTACAAATTATACAGATAGATAAAATAGAAAAAGAGAGAAAACATATATGGCTATAATGTACATTTATTATGATATCATTCAACAAGGGGTAATTACAGAGAGCAGTGGTGAAACCAAAAAAAATATATATATATTTTTTGTCAGTAAGGCGAGGGTTTTTTCTGGAAGATCATGATTTTGGACTTTGACATGTTGATTGGTAAGGCCCAGTCGCTGCTGTACTGCTGGAGGACCGACAGGCTCTCGTGCAGACCCTCTTCATGAGGAGATTGTCTCTGTCTTGGTCTCTGTCAGACCAGGCATAACATGAGGAAAGTCTGCACCTCCTCGTTTGACCACGGCATATTCTTCAGAGTAGCCATAATAGTAAATAACACGCAATCTTTGGACAAACTATTTAAAAATGGCGCGGTTATTCAGGATACTCCGTCTGGCGTGTGCAATGATGACGCAATGAACAGTGACGATTCTCTCTGACCAATCAGCAGTCTGCGGTGTTTTCACGTCACATTTTAGTATAGCCTCAACTCGCTCAGAACCTCGCGGTACGAAAAAAAGTACCTGGAAGTAGGTACAGGTACAACTTTTACACAGTGGAAAACCAAACAAAGGCGAGTCGAGTCGAGCCGGTACTGTGTAGTGGAAAAGCGCCAAAAGTTGATGTGCTAGAAGCAGGAAAAATGGGCGAGCATAAGGATTTCAGCAAAAAATTTTAAGAAAGGTGTCAGAAAACACAGTTCATCGCAGTTTGTTGCGTATGGGGCTGCATAGCCGCAAACCAGTCAGGGTGCCCATGCTGACCCCTGTCCACCGCTGAAAGCACCAACAGTGGGCACGTGAGCATCACACCTCGACCAAAGAGCAATGGAAGAAGGTGGCCTGGTCTGATGAATCACATTTTCTTTTACATCACATGGAAGGCCGGTTGCGTGTGTGTCGCTTACCTAGGGAACACATGGCTCCAGGAAGCACTATGGGAAGAAGGCAAGCCGACGGAGGCAGTGTGATGCTTTGAGCAATGTTCTACTGGAAAATCTTGGGTCCTGCCATCCATGTGGATGTTACTTTGACACGCACCACCTACCTAAGCATTGTCGCAGCCATGTACACCCTTTCATGGAAACAGTATTCCCTGGTGGCTTTGGCATTTTTCAGCAGGATAATGCCCCCTGCCACAAAGCATAAATGGTTCAGGAATGGTTTTAGGAGCACAACAAGTTAGAGGTGTTGACTTGGCCTCCAAATTCCCCAGATCTCAATCTAATCGAGCATCTGTGGGATGTGCTGAGCAAACAAGTCTGATCCATGGAGGCTCCTAATCTTGCAAGACTTAAAGGATCTACTTCTAACATCTTGGTGCCAGATACCACAGCACATCTTCAGGGGTCTAGTGGAGTTCATGCCTCAATATGTCAGGGCTGTATTGGCAGCAAAAGGGGGAACAACACAATATTAGGAAGGTGATCATAATGTTATGCCTGATCGTTGTAATATTATATATATTATTGGCACCCCTGGTAAATATGATCAAAGATGGCTGTAAAAATAAATCTGCATTGTTTATCCTTTTGAGCTATCATTCAAAATTCTAACCTTTCATTGAAGTAAAGGAATGGAAAGTCAGGGGAAAAAAAATAAAAATCACATTATGAAAGAAATGTTTTTCTCTCACAATTATTGGCACCCCTAGAATTTTTTATGAGTAAAATATCTCTGAAGTATATTCTCATTAATATTTAAATATTTTTAGCACACCAGGGTGACAAGGAACATGAAATTGTCTTGCTATGACGTCGTGTTTCACATGACTATAAATATGAGGAAACACAAAGGCCAAATTTCCCTAATCATTCTTCACAATGAGTAAAACCAAAGAGCATAATTCTGATGTGCAGCAAAAGATTGTTGAGCTTCACAAAATAGAAAGTGGCTGTAGGAAATTAGCTAAAGCATTGAAAATTCCCATTTCCACCATCAGGACAATAATTAAAGGGGTCATGAACTTGCATATTATAATGAGCTCCATCTCCCCTGTGAGTACACATGAGGAATTGTTTTGAAAGCATGAGGGAAAACGGCAACCGGAATGATGATTCGTCCACAGGGCTTGCAAAATGTCTTTATCAAACAAACACAATGATTTATCTCTCATCCACCCGCAATTAATTGGAATGTTATTTTTTATTACTTGATCCACCGTTCGGTGGATATAACTGCAAACCCTGCATCACTAACAGACACACACACATTAGGCAGTATCAAGGCTTATAACAAAAAGAACCGAACATGTAAATACAATAAAGCAATACCAAAAATGTATAAATTAAACAAATATTTCAAACATATTAAAGTGCAAAAGAATTATAAAGATCAATAGGTAACACTTTACAATAAGGACTAGTTAACGTTATGCATTAACTAACATTAACAAAGAGCAAATGGCTACATTTTTTACAGAAGTTATTATTCTTAGTAACATTAGTTAAAAAAGCATTTAACAATTACATTGAACTAATCCAAACGATCCAAAACAAACATCAAAATCAACACACAAATGTGTAACTGAGCACAAAATGAAGCTTTAGCCATGACCATCCCAGTCCCCTGACCTGAACCCTGTAGAAAATGAGAGGAGTAAACTGAAGAGAAGAAGCACCAACATGGATCTGGGAATCTGATCTCTTGTCAGGAATCGTGTTTCCTCTTGTCTCATCAGGCATTATAGGAGAAGACCCAGAGCTGTTATTTTGGCAAAAGGAGGTTCCAAAAAGTATTTAATAAAAGGGTGCCAATAATAATGGGCAACGTGTTTTGGAGAAAAGCTTTTTTTTCATAATGTGATTTATCCCCACTCTCAATTATTTTACTTCAATGAAAGGTTAGATTTTTGTGAATTCTTTTCAATAAAAGATAAAAAGTATAAATGATGCACATTTACAGTATATTCATATTTACCAGAGGTGCCAATAATTCTGACCATGACCGTATATTAAAAATATTAAAAATTATTTTATTTTGGTGAGAAAATAATAGTTTGGCCTTCAATCGGTGACCTAAACCTGTACACATATTAAGGTTCCCCAGAACTTTTAACTTAATACATTTTCTAATACATTAACTTAATACATACATTTCTAATTACAATTTCTTGCCAATAAAATATTTCAAAGCTTAAAAATATATAGTGTTACTTTATTTTTTTGTAAATTATTACGATTTTTAATTTTCATGACTTCATTGAAAGACACAATTTATTATTTACCTTGATATATCCAGGTTTTCCATGACTGAGAATTTTAACCTTAATGCATATTGTTTTAAGTTTTTTATCAGTAGTTTCTTTAATAACTTCATATATATGCATTTGAAATCAAGCAAAATTATGATAATATTACATAAGTGTTCTTCATGAATCCAAGGAGCGCATTTTCCCACAATGTGGGAAAAAACGACATTTACTTATTGTAGATTATATTAAAATAAAATATCCTTATATTTAACAATAATAATACATTGGATAATAATGCTGGCTTTCAAACACAAACTGTAAGAGTATTATTCTTTACTTACATGTTGTTTTGCAGTAATCCTCCAAGTCCAGTCTCCACCATGATCTCCACCCATACGCTTCACAAACTCTGTGGTCAGTGTGAAATCACGGTCATGGATCTCCTGGACTCCAAAAGAGACTCCATCATGCAATAGCCATCCGTAGCCCTGCAAATGGTCACCTTGCTCACAGGTGTGCCTTAGATTTCCATCCATATCAGTGAACTGACGCATCCACATTAAGCCTAAATAAACCAATAGAAAAGGCATGGTTGTAATTACCTCACAAAGACGAAAAAAATATTGAAAGAAAGCAAGTGGTGCATAAAGACAAAGTGTGAATCTGAAGAACCCCACCTGTCACAACAGATCTAGGACTTCTTGTTTTCATCCCAAAGTACACCTGGGGCCGGTAGGAGCCCCAATATCTTTCGGGAGACACAGAAGGACTTGAGCTATTAACATCCAAGACCCGTGGAGACGGGTGCAAAGTCACAACCCTCCTGGCCAAGGATGAGCGCATATAAAGGGCATAGAAGAACCAGATGAGACTGAAGATACATAAACCGATGGATATATTGATAAACACCTTCCCAATGTCAGTTTTCTTTTTCTTCTCCTTGCGTGGTGGAGCAGGTGCTTTTTCCTCCTTTCTTGGGCTAGGTACTCCATCACCAGTTATAACCCTCTTCCTCCGCCGACCCATCTTTCTTTTGACCTGACCAAGCCGGTCCGAGGATGACAATCATTCAAATGCACCTGCAAATCACCAAAAGTCGAGAGGTTTGTCTAACTTACAGACTGTTGACAGCGATTGCAGCATTTGAAGCCCATAAACTAAAGGCATAGGCAATACATTTATTATAGTAATGCATTTACGGGAATACATGCCCCTAAAAATTTGTCATAATGTTAGATCTGTCTATGTACAAGATTCTGCAAATTGATTTGGCTTACTGAAAGAAAAAAAAATCAGGAAATGAACGAAAGAATAATTTGACGAATGAATGAATAAATGAGATTCATCTCGTCCGTGTCTATTTAACGCGTCTGCAACGATTATTCTCTCTGCACTAAAGGTTGCGAAGCAATGAAAAAATTGACTATAGCAAAGAATATACACAAAATTATGTTACCTTACGTTACCTTATGTACGTGTCAGTACCCTACTGAACATTGTAATCAGCAGCACGGATACTTCCGCCTTTCTTAAGCTGACAAGAGTCATAGATAAAAGTTCAAAATAAAAGTCCGCCAGTGGCACGACCTCTTCTTCTTTAATTGGCAGCCACACTAAACAGTGCATTACTGCCATCCTCTGGTAGCTTGGCTCAGAAACATTTTCCTATAGGCTACCTCTTAACACTTTCTAACCCCCTTAAAACAACAGCAACAACAAAACACTGGTGCTGCGTGTTCAGCTCCTCCAGTTTCCACCCCAATTCCCCTTGACTCCCAATAACACACTATATCCTTATTTAACCGTTCAATATTCTTTCCCTTCTACCCACGCTATACTGTGAAGACCTTCTACATTCTCTTTATTAATCCTGTGTTATTCAGAAACCGAAACAACACATTTACCATACTATTAATAATCACGTTCTACAGTTTCACTCTGTCCACATTTCTCACACAATCCCATTGGATGTTTGGATAATAAATGTAATGTTTTATTCAAACCTGTATGTGCCATTCTTAATCTTGTGATTATGTATCCCTCCTAATTCTCCCACTTTCTTTATATTGCATGTAAATGTCTCCCTTTAGTCTCACTATCCCAACACTGTTTTCACATTTTAATCACTTGATCTTATTTTATTTCTCTTATACTACGTGGTAGCTCAGTTTCTACCATTTCATCGTCTACTGCTTCCTTAGCTAATTTATCTGCTTTTTCCTTCCCTTTAATTCCCACATGGGCCGGTACCAACATAAACTGTAGCTACTTCTATTTAACTTTGTCTTAACTCAAAGAGTCTCTACTTGCATTGCTGCAATAGGTGTTGTTGGATATGCCCACAGCAAATTCTCAATGTTTGTGCTTGAATTCTATCCAATTTCTCTAATTGAGATTTTGCAGCCAGCCCATATGCTATCCATAATCTAGCACAGATCGTATCATTGCTATAAACTGTTTATAGCTCCTCTATCTGCTCCCCACTGTGTCTTGTGAAATGCCATACATTTCATTAGTTTTAAAAAAAAAAATTATGAGTTGAACACACAGTAAAGTGTGACATACTTTTGTTCTGTGTGTTTTTCCAAAGAAATAACAGCTCCAGTCTTTATTACAACCAACAATTTTGACGCTGCTATTCAACATTCTTAAAAGTAAATTAATACAAATCAATACATCTGTTTGCTCTTCAAAACTGTGGCCATTGGACATCAAATGTGGTAATCGACCTTCTGAGAGATTGGCATCATTAAAGTATTTTGGTACAACACAGTTCCTTTCAAACAGGTAGGTTTAGACATTAATAAAACACAATCTGATATGTAGCAAATTTATTTTATGCCGAGATTTCGCATCACTTCCGGCCGTAGCTGTATAGGGTATGTCTCGCTGTCACTTTCCCTCTGCCGGGACTGAGTTAATAGGGGAAAACGGAGTAAAAAAATGTATTCCGTTAAAAGTATAAAGAGGGCAGGGCCAGTCGTGGGCCAGCGCATCCCTGTGCTTGGAGAAATATATTGGGCAATGAGCATTGTCGTCTGAGGCGAAAATATATCTTTACCTCGTAGAAAATGCCCCAGATTATCTGAATGGTTTGTGGGTGAAGAGACCATTCCGCTGGGAAAATGTTGCCTCTGACCCTGATTCAGAATGCCTGGCCCATTGCTGCTCTCAGCTCAGGTTGTGCTCTGCCCATAGTTGTTTCGCCATCA
The DNA here is from genome assembly GCA_023029165.1 of Gobiocypris rarus. Lineage (NCBI taxonomy): Eukaryota > Metazoa > Chordata > Actinopteri > Cypriniformes > Gobionidae > Gobiocypris > Gobiocypris rarus. The sequence goes on from CM040914.1 coordinate 38,415,867, forward strand.
CGTGCAGACTGTAAGATCTCAGGCCACCTTGGCGATTTATAGGCTACCACCGACATGTTGTCCGTTTGGACCAGGATGTGGTGGTGTTTTATGTATGGAAGGAAAGCTCTCAGCGATAGCATGACCGCTTTCATCTCCAGACAGTTTATGTGAAGGCTCTTTTCCGGGTCTGACCAGAGACCGGAGACTGGCCTGCATCTGTCTGCATCTGGATGCATCTGTCGAGATGACTTTCCACTTCGTAACAGTGCGAACTAACGCCCGCCTGATACCAGGCGGATTTTTCCAAGGAGCTAGAGCTAATATGCAGCTATGGTCGATCTTGATTCGTAATTGGCCCGAAAGCCATGCGTGAGTTGGAACGGCAATTCAGCCAGCGATGTAGTAACAGACCCAGTCTGATAACTGGTGCCGCGAGGCCATGAGACCCAACATCCCCTAAAAAGTTTGAGAGGAGTGAATATACCAGTCTTGAAAGAGGCCGCTGTGACGTCAGCCACACGCTCATCTGTAGTAAGGACACTGAGTCTAACACTGGGAGACAATGAGGAAAGGTAATTCCCATATGCGTTGGCAAAAGCAATGAGAGTACTCTCAAAGGGAACAAAAGATTTATTCAAATTCTGAATATTATAGGCCTATTAATTATTATTTTTTATATTGCCTAGACAGCGCAAGAGCAATCCTTTATAAACACCAAAAGCTGTCAATCATTCAATAAACACAATCTTTAAGGATTAGCGCACATGCAGAACTCAGCACTGGACAAAAACTCAAGCGGTGAGTGGATTCTAACTTCAACACCTGTGATTGGCCAATTGAGTTGTATAAATCAACAAGCATGTCTGTGATTGGCTACATTACTCACCAAAACACATTGGAAATTGAATCACTTGACGAGTGCAAATGGGTCAAAGACGAGGCGTCACAATTTTGGTGTCCGTGCATCAAATCAAATTTACAAAAATAATTTTGGTAACACTTTACAATAAGGTTGTATTAGTTAACATTAGTTAACATAAACTAACCATGAACAACACCTCTGTTCAGCATTAGTTAATCTTTGTTAACGTTAGTTAATAAAAATACAGCTGTTCATGTTAGTTCACAGTGCATTAACTAATGTTAACAATATTTTATTAATGCATTAGTTAATGTTGAAATTAACATTAACAAAGATAAATAAATGCTTTATAAGTGCAGTTCATTATTAGTTCATGTTAACTAATGCATTAACTACAACCTTATTGTAAAGTGTTACCGTAATTTTATATACATAAAAACATGTTTAAATGCAAGTAAAGTGTCTACTTTAATATTTCAAATAACTTTTGTAACTGTAACTAATTACTTATTTTCAGTAACCATATATACAGTTATATATACTGTATATATATGATTACAGCCGCTCACTCGCTCCGTTTGGTTTCATTAGTGTGCTCCTTAGCACTGGGAGCTCCTCTGCTGTCCATAAGGTGCCTCTGCGCACCAGCCATTTCAAACCCAAGAAACACATGTAAATTAGAGCCATTCTAAGTTGATTCACTCAGTGTGACGTCGTCTGCAAAAGTGTCCTTTGTTTTACACCAGACAATCTGACATTACTTTTAAAGCCTTTCAAGACTATTTGTCATTTGTTTATTTGCTCCAAATTGTTCTTGTGTGATTTAAAAATGTAAGAATACACCTAATTTCATACAATTTAAGTTTGAGCTTAGTCAGTATCTTAAATCATTGGAGGGTGTAAGGAACAGGGTGTAAAGTCAAAAAGACTTTAGACTGTTGTAAAGCCCTGAAATTTTATCCTTTATAAGGACCGTTGTTGTTGTTTTTTTATTAGAAATATGGATTTGATTTCAATACCCCTGTGTACATATTTATTCATCTTGTTGCACATAAAAATATTTTCTTTGTATTTTATTACTATTTTTTCTGCTGTTGTTCTGTACTTAATTGTTGTTACTGAAAGAAAGAAAAAGAAATGAAAATCCAACCGGCATGCATCTCGCCCTGATCACCGGTAATCGGTTCTGCGAGATTTTTGCTCATCTCAAACAAGCCTGTCAGGGCGGGCTTTAGACGATGATGGACAGATGATAAACAGTAACCATCCACATTATCAAAGGCGCTTGGGTTGAATTTGCTCTTATCCTAAACATTATGGAGAACTTGTTCGCTTATGCATTCACCTTAACTATTTCTCTCAGAAATGATGATCGTGTTGGTAAGTAGGCTACTCTGTGTATCCTTAAATTCATTTTTTTACACCACTGGCAAAAGATCTTTTACACAAATTTTTTCTTCTAATCCAGCTCGCGTGCAGACAGGATTGGCAGGTTTTGCAATGTCACGCAAATGCTACTCAAAACTATAGACCAAAACAATATCTTTCTGCGGGAAAAAAAATCACGTTTTGGTTGGGAAAATGTTATTTTGGCAAGGTTGCCTTCTGGGTCTATATCACATAATTGGGGTCGTTTCAACCCATGGACATGTAGAACAACCCGCGGAAAAACACGGACTTGGCAACACAATGCAGTTGCGTTCTGTTGACGTTTGCGTCGCTCCGTTGCTATGATTGGTTGTGGGTCTATGCAATTGAAGTCTTTCCTGGTTCGGTTGAAACACGCCCCATAATCAAAGCTCAATGAGCGGTATCAGACTCATAGTGTGCGTTCCATTCGACATGGTCCTCTACGAACTGTTCACTGCTCCCTACTCCTGAGCACGGTATATCAGTTAAAATGAACTTTACTGACAATCGCTCATTTGGAACGCCCTGCAACGTCATTAAAGAAAGGCAAAAACGGGGTTGCGCAGATTGATATAATAAATTAATATTGTAATTATATACTTTAAAATTTAAAACCATATAATAAGCATATGCATTTACAAACACACAGTATGTAGCTAAAAATATATATATAACCAAAACCATTATCCATTAGTTTACATATACCTGTAGGCTATTGACGATTTGAAGCTGTCACGTGCCTGTCATTCAATATGAAAATACATTTTAATTTGGTTAACTAAATGTATTCTTAATCTATGGTCTTTGTAGCGGTCTCATCTCGGCGATTTCTTTCCCAGCAGCTGCTTAGCAACCATTCCTGAGGTAAATAAAATAAAAATAAAAATGACAGCCCTCGGCTGTTTTTTTAACACCTTTAATTTGTTTACATATTCATAAATTATAATATGCGAATGAAACAGTTATTGCCACACTCAAAAAATACCTCATCAGTTGAATGTATAGTAACCATGTGGCAAATTTCCATAAAATTATTACATTAAGAAAGCTGTATGTAATCATGTCTGTCGGATATTATCAAACGATATCTGAACTATCACAATTACATTAACATAATGTAATTTTCTTGAAAATTAAACTTGACTGTTTTACGTTGGCGTAATGTCATTTTCTTGAAAATTAAACTCGACTGTTTACGTTGGCGTAATGCAATTTTCCTTTTAAGTCAGTCTTACGGTTTACAATGAACTAATGTACTTTTCCAGAGCAAAATGTCACTCACAGTGACCAATGTGGTTTTCCATTAGGTCTAACAGAATGTCACAATCTAAAGCATTTGTTTCTAGAGGAAAATATACAAAAATGACAATATTGTGGTGATCTTAGAATTTTTAGCATGCATGTCTTTCACAATGTTGCATACATCAAAATACCATAAAAATATGCCATTACAGTATGCACACCAAAAGCAAACAATCAAATAGCCTTTGTTTATTCATTTCATGAAATTAAAGAACTGCACAATGGCTAAAAACAATTGTACACAACAAAACAGTAGTGCTTGTGCTGAGTCACATTAAATCTAGCAGAGCTCTGTTAGCCATGCTATTGGAAAATAAAAACTGGTCTACACAGCAGAGTAAACACTGATCAATCTACGCTATGGTAATCACTCAGGTTCACATTTACATTTCTTTTCTTTTAGGCCATTTTCCCCATTTTTTTTTGGAGGCTCCTCCCACCCGAGCCAATTTGGTCGCTAATGGGGCCTGATTGAGCCACTCTCCACACCTCAGCCGCGAACCCTGGTCCTGAGGTGGTAGCCTAAATAGATCACTGAGCCACCCAGGCCCCTACACTTACAACTTTTAAAAATAAATAAACATTACAATTAATTTGAAGTTCAAGGTCAAAGGTCAAGGTCAAAACAAGTTGTTGTTGTCATGAGTCATATTTCATTTTAGGTTAATAACAATTATAATCTGTAACTGAACAATATAATAGCTTATATGTTTAACGCAGCTATATCAGCATATATGTCAGCCAAATGTTATAACAGAAACAGTTATAACAGATATGCAGACAAAAATACATGTTAAAAGAGAAAAAACTGATCTACTCAAACATCTTCAGCTTTTGGACTCTGTCTGATAGCCTTTGTCCATCCAGATTCAAAAACAGTTTTTGAAATACCTCGAAAGTATGCTGCAGGTTGGATGTGTACCTCAAATCCAGAGCATAAATTATGCCCATGAGCAAAGTGATGGCATACAGCACAGTCGTAATTTGCCTGAGTACCTCTACTCCTCAATTACAATTGTCACTTCTTTTGGTGGTTGTTGTGCACCCTCTGCATGGACCACACAGATCCCTAGGACCATCTCCTCTTTTGCTTTCTCAGCCTGCTCACAGTCCTTGAAGTTACAGAGCACAAGAAACACAAACATTGTGTGAATGTGTAATGGTCAAAACAAAACATCCCAAAGAAACATTGCATTAAAAACAGGAACACTGAGGGCTGGGGCAGATTTAGAGGATATTTTTCAGGGGCAAGATTTAAGAAGTTCAGAATAGGTATTACAATACCAAACATAACACATTGTGAAGGTAGCTGACTCCTGTCATGTACATCACAGGAACAATGAAACAAAATGTTCACATATCTTACCAAGCACTCCTTGATAAAGGCACTATAGTCTTCCTTGAGGTATTGACACAAGGCTTTAATCACCACTTCTCTCTTCATGTCAATGCTGTTGTTGCACTGAAAAAAACAAAACACATTTAGCTTCCTGCTCTAGGATATATTCTTAGAAAGAAAGTCACTGACAGAAGGAAAGCAGAGAATGAAAAGTAATTCAGGGACTAAAAGGGTAACCAGGAGAAAAAATAGACTAAGAAAGAAAGAAATAATGGAGATAAGACCAAAAGATGTGGGGTTTATTCATTTCCACGATGTGGAAAATGTGGAATCCAGGTATATATATATATATATATATATATATATATATATATATATATATATATATATATATATATATATATATATATATATATATAAAATAATCACAAATAATGAATTTGGGATGACAAAGATTAAAGAGACTAAAATTTAAAGAAAAGGTATTAAAAGTATGATACAGTTAAATCTAATATTTTATCAAATATTTAATATTAGAAAAAAATTAACTAAAGTCATAAAATAGCTTGTAGAAATTGGATATGCATATTTACATGTATTTAAGCATATCTTAATATAACATACCTCATCTAACACAGCCAAAATGTTGTGTATATTTCTTTGAACAACTCCTTTGGCACTTCGAAGACTTTGATGAGACTGTCAGTATGCTGGTCAAGCTGCACAAAGAATGTTGACTGAAGTGGAGCTGTGGTAATCCTGATGAATTCAGCATTTATCTGTAAAGACATAAAAAGACATACAGTTCAAGACAGAGAGACAGGAATATATTTACCATATTTATCTCTGTATGGCACTTACTTCATTAACCTGGAACAGGCCTGGCCATCTTCTTTGAAAATCTGCTATGGTTGGCTCTTGGACCACCTCTTCCCTTCTGTAAGAGAATGTGCGCTCAATTTTTGCCTTATCACTGCCTCATTGTTTTTCTTTGTCATGACACTCAGCATTGAAACCCTGTCCTCTTCAAGACTTTCCTTGGTAATTCCCTTTGGGTGGCAGGGAATATAATTGACCTCTGCCCTCCTAGGTTTTTAATATTTGCAGCAGGTTTGCCTTTGCCATGTTTCTTGTTTTTCTGGGAGTTGACAAGGACCTCTGGACATCCAAGTTGAACAAGTTTAGTGCGATAGTTTGCCATCTTCATTTTAAAAGAGTTTTTTCATCCCCAATGGCCACAAGGATATCTATATTTGCCCGTAATGCCCATGAATTAATCTGAAATGTTTTAGTAACTCGTACCTACTGCCCACTGATATATCGCAATCTGTGCAGGTCCACATTCATATATCTGCAAAACAATATTCTAGGTATTAATGAGTGTCAAAACCTGAACACTAAAACAAGTGTTCTGCCGTAAGACTCATTAAGAGTCTTACGGCAGAGCTGTTGTATTGAATAGCATTAAATGGTCAGGTATACCTAATGAATTTGAAGCATGCATGTTCAGAAATAATTAAGGTCAACATTCAGTACTTACAGCCACTAGGAGATTTCATGTTTTTATTTGTAGACTGATAGCAAATGCACTGGTCCAAGATTTCTGTTTTAGAAAAGAAAGAATTTCAGTACCAGTAAAAATTAACATGTTTTGCATTTATTTTCACTGTTGAATGTATGGGGAATGAGGATTGGGTTAGATTTTTATGTCCTCATGGAATCTTAAAAAAATGTAAATGGGGATGACAAATATGACCAAATATACATATCACAGGGAATAGAAATGCTGTAATATAAGCATGATACAAATAAACCTCTAGACCTGCACTGACAATAATCACTCATTTGGAAGGCCCAGTAGCATAAGAAAGGCAATGGCAGGGATTTGCCATTATATGACTCTGCATTATTCCAGAGTCATAAAAGATAAATTCAAAAGAACGTCCCATAACTAGAGTAGATTGTTTTTACATTTAGATATATTATTAATTGTTATTAGTGCTGTCAATCAATTAAAAACAATTAACTAAGTAATCACACATTTTCACTGTAATTAATCACGATTAAGAACTGCATTTTTAATATTTTTATAATTTCAGTTACTCAACAAATTAATGTACAAAAACTTAAATACAGTATAATTTAAATATTTGTTGTAATGGCATCTTTTATGAAGGCAACAACTGGGATTCACTGATAATCCGCTGCAGAATGGGGCTGAACCGACTATCTCCCGCCCGGCTTTCATCCTCTCGTCCCGCTGACATCTAGTGCCGTTGTGAATCGTGAGCTGCACGTGAGTGTTGTCTTGTATGCTTAGCTTTCCCACGAGTGGGTGTGGTTTCGGCGGTGCCAACTAACACGCCCCAGTGTTTGAGAGCAGAGAATGCTGCTTATTTTTTCAAGATTTTGATAAGCTAGCAGATTTTTATGATTCAAACTTGGCTGGGTGGTTATCTGTGGTGTGAGAAACTCAGAACACATGTTTAATTTGTAACATGTTTAATGACAGACATAATTAGTGTTTGCTGTTCCTTTAAAACTGCCAAACATGCTGTCATGTGCATCTCATTTCCTCACAACTCTTTTAAGTAATTTATGACGTTATTTAACTAATTTAAGAATCTCTTAAAAGAATCCTTGACAAATGGGCATTTTTGCATAATTCTGTGTGTTAATGTTCGTTTACAGGTCCTTCTAAAAAAATTAACATATTGTGATAAAAGTTCATTATTTTCCATAATGTAATGATCAAATTAAAATTTCATATATTTTGGATTAATTGCACACCAACTGAAATACTTCAGGTCTTTTATTGTTTTAATACTGATGATTTTGGCATACAGCTCATGAAAACCCATGAAAACCCCATCTCAAAAATTTGCATATTTCATCTGACCAATAAAAGAAAAGTGTTTTTAATACAAAAAGTCAACCTTCAAATAATTATGTTCAGTTATGCGCTCAATACTTGATCGGGAATCCTTTGCAGAAATGACTGCTTCAATGCGGCGTGGCATGGAGGCAATCAGCCTGTGGCACTGCTGAGGTGTTATGGAGGCCCAGGATGCTTCGATAGCGGCCTTAAGCTCATCCAGAGTGTTGGGTCTTGCGTCTCTCAACTTTCTCTTCACATTATCCCACAGATTCTCTATGGGGTTCAGGTCAGAGAGTTGGCAGGCCAATTGAGCACAGTAATACCATGGTCAGTAAACCATTTACCAGTGGTTTTGGCACTGTGAGCAGGTGCAAGGTCGTCTGCTGAAAACGAAATCTTCATCTCCATAAAGCTTTACAGCAGATGGAAGCATGAAGTGCTCCAAAATCTCCTGATAGCTAGCTGCATTGACCCTGCCCTTGATAAAACACAGTGGACCAACACCAGCAGCTGACATGGCACCCCAGACCATCACTGACTGTGGGTACTTGACACTGGACTTCAGGCATTTTGGCATTTCCTTTTCCCCAGTCTCCTCCAGACTGTGGCACATTGATTTCGAATGACATGCAAATTTTGAGCGACAGTCCAGTGCTGTTTCTCTGTAGCCCAGGTCAGGCGCTTCTGCCGCTGTTTCTGGTTCAAAAGTGGCTTGACCTGGGGAATGCGGCACCTGTAGCCCATTTCCTGCACACGCCTGTGCACGGTGGCTCTGGATGTTTCTACTCCAGACTCAGTCCACTGCTTCCAGGTCCCCAAGGTCTGGAATCGGTCCTTCTCCACAATCTTCCTCAGGGTCCGGTCACCTCTTCTTGTTTTTTGCCACACTTTTTCCTTCCCACAGACTTCCCACTGAGGTGCCTTGATACAGCACTCTGGGAACAGCCTATTCGTTCAGAAATGTCTTTCTGTGTCTTACCCTCTCGCTTGAGGGTGTCAATGATGGCCTTCTGGACAGCAGTCAGGTCGGCAGTCTTACCCATGATTGTGGTTTTGAGTAATGAACCAGGCTGGAAGTTTTTAAAAGCCTCAGGAATCTTTTGCAGATGTTTAGAGTTAATTAGTTGATTAAGATGATTAGGTTAATAGCTCGTTTAGAGAACCTTGCATGATATGCTAATTTTTTTAGATTTTTGGGTTTTCCTGAGCTGTTTGCCAAAATCATCAGTATTAAAACAATAAAAGACCTGAAATATTTCAGTTGGTGTGCAATGAATCTAAAATATATGCAATTTTAATTTTATCAATACATTATGGAAAATAATGAACTTTTATCAAAATATGCTAATTTTTTAGAAGGACCTGTAAGCGCAAATAGAACTCGATTCTGGCGCGTCTTTCAGACAAGGGGTGCATCTCAATTTGCTCACTAGTTCAGTAGTATTGGGCACTGACTAGGCCACCGCCATGCACACGATATACTGATTCACAACCTAGAAAACTAGGCGCTGATTAAGACGCATCTAGGACATTGACAGACAGCGCTTTCTCTTTCGCCTGTCTCAATTGTTTTAAAGCGTGCATGGATAAGAGCGTGTTCATATGTAATTCTCGAATGGCGGCAATAAATTCCTTGCAGTCCACATCTCTCTGTGCAGGTAACGCGCAGTAGGCGGGTAACGTACTAACGTGAATTTCAGTCATTACTCCAAGTAAATGCACTCTCATTACTTGTACAACCTAGGCAATTTACATTTCTTCTTCTTCTTCAAAAAAATACATTTGCTTATAAATGTATAATATTTTAATTGATCTAAAATGAGTGATTAATGGTCAGCCAATGAATGCCCATGATCACTTTTTGAGTGCATGACCATTCATAAGTACTCTAGTTTGTATAATAACAATGAATTTTCAAATGCATACGTAAACTGTTTAAAAACGCAGAGCTGTTTAAAAACCCCTCTAATGGCCCTGCTCCATCGTTAGTTCAGACAGGTGATGCACGCGAAATGACAGTTGGGTGATTTTTACTCTCCACTTCCTGTGAAGTGATGTATCGATGTTCCCTTCTTCCTAAGCCGTCGCAGTACCCTTCGAACTGAACATGTTCCCTCCTTTGGATTGGAATCTCACTTAAGATGGCGGAATACCCTCTGAAGTCCACTTCACAGTCCACTTACGGTTGAATGGAACGCACCCATATTCTGACTAGAATTGAATATGACCATGTCAGGCTACATTTGCTTCTGTTTTCTGTTGCTTTTGTCAGTCTTTAATAATATACCTCAGATCCAGTCAATCTCGCTCTTTCCAGTTTTAGATGTGTTTTGAGCAGGGCTCTGAACCAGTTCAAGGAACGATAACTAAAAACTGGAAACGAATGAAATTTGAACAGGAAAAAAACTAAAACAAAATCAATTTAGTCGTTCTGAACAGAAACGCGTTTTTGAAATTGAAATGACCACTTACCGGTTAATAACGTTATTTTATCGGTCTCTTTAATATTTTAAAGAGAACAAGTGTTGTTGTTTTTTGCGGCATTCTAGCTAAAGCAGAGGGAGAAGCCAGAGGGCCAAAAGCAACGGGACAAAATATTTCAACAACATGATTCAGATTTCACATTGCACAATAACTGGAGGACCACTGGGGGTTGCGCGTCACATCCACGTCGTCAAGCTCAGTCTGAGTCTGTGCAGCTTAGCAATCAGGAAGTGAGGGCTTCAAATTGACTTCACTTTCCCATGTCCGAAGCCTATGGGGTCGCTGTGTCCATTTCTTTTCAATCCAATCACGCAGCAGCAGCTCTTCCTGCTGCTCTCCTACCATTGCTCTATCCCTTACCCCATTTTTTGTGTAATTACAGTACCACACACTGGTCTGGCATGTATACTACATCGTTTTGAGTTGTTTTCAGTGCTCTCCAAGAGTTGTGGCTAGAATGGGTAGAGCTATGGTAGGAGGTGAGGCAAAAATCGCACAATAAAATAACAATAAATAAATCTGCAACTTACCAGATGTGTTTTATTAACGCCTACACTTACCCCAACCCTTAAACTACCCTTACAATAATGCAAGTATAGTAATTACTGTACAAAAAATTACGCCATATTGATGGGAACGTGACGCCAAAATGAATGGGAGTCAATGGAAGGCCAACAGCAGGTGATGGCTTGGTTAGCAATGGCTGCCCCTATGGAAGGTAAGCTTTCCGGGTGCTGGATTACCCCCTTATCTAATTCACTAGGTGGTGTTGTCAATAAAAACCTATATGCGGACCTAGGACTACAATCCTAAAAATGCAGCCTCCGGTTGTGCAGGCAGATGCTACTCAGACAAGTGGGGAATTGTTTTGGAAAACATTTAATGTGGAAAATGGCACCGAATCACCCATACATGTTTGACCCAGAGTCTGATCCAGAATTGCAGGACAATGAACCAACATTGCTCAAATACAAAAGACACTCCAGCATGGGATTTTGGTCTTACATGCATTCTGTCATAACTTCAGATACCCCTCAAATTTAGCCATGTTGAAGAACATCTCAATTCATATACAATAATATAATATACAAGTTTCACTTTTTGAATGGATTTAGTGAAATAAAATCAACTTTTGATGATATTCTTATTATATGACCAACACCTTTATGTCTGTGCTGTTGAAGAAACATTCAGTTAAGTATTTGAACTGATCCTGTCTCCTGTCTGCATTCCGACCAAGGGTGAGAACATATAGCCTGTGGTCCTTTCACCTCAAACAACACTTGACTCCAAAAGTTAGCTATTACAAAATATTACACAACATAATGTGACGAAACAAATCAGGTCAGACAGGAATTAGAGCTTCAAAACCAGTTTAAATTTAGAAACTACAATGCAAAAAACAATCCAAGATATGCCTTTGTGCATTACAAAGTGAAAGTACACACCCTTTTGTGCAATGTAAAAGTTCTGTGGCCAATAAAGTAGCCTACTTTTATTTTGTGACAGAATCATGTATCATTGAATGCAATGAATGCTATAATTATTGTGCAAATCTTTCTGCTGAAAGTAACCTAAGACTGCTCAGCTAGTGGGAAATAATCAGACAAAAATAAACATAACTATGAATAAAAATAAAACCTGTTCATGGCACATCCCTTCACTGAAGGGCGCCCAGTTATGGAAGTATAAATGATCCTACCTGAAACCATTAGTTTGGACAAAGGGCAGAGAATACATTTTGCATTGTTATCCAACTTCAAGGATTAAGGTATAATAGCTATTTTATAATATATCTTATTTGCCTTTAAGTTTGTGCTGATGCATATCTTGTTTTTTTTTTCTTTCAGATTAAATCATAATGATTCAAAGTCAACTCTATGCAATTATCATCATATTAGTCAATCTGCACTGTGATGAAAGGATCCTGGCTTTCAAGATTATGTTTACTAGTTCCATTACTCACCAAGAAATAACACAAACAGCAATTTTACAACGACAGCAGATGTCTGTAAAGCTCACGCACTTCAACAAGGACAAAATTTTGTGCAGGTGAGCAAAAACAAATCATTGTTTTTGGTGTGGCTACAGTATATTTCCAAAACTGTTATCTTATCTGATTGAGGCGTAAATAAATTTTTCACATTAGAAAGAGGTGGGTATAACGAATTACATTTACGTTGTTAAATAAGTACTTTTTTGGGTAACTTGTAATTTTAGATTGGGACTTTACTCTTACTCAAGTAGGCTACATTTCTTGAGAAAAACTGTACTTTTACTTCACTACATTCTGCATGGCGTTCCTCCGCTACTGTCAAATGGTAATAATACCTAACCCGGGTATGTTTAAGAGTAAGTTAGCGGATAACCTCAACTTTTGGTTCCAAAAACGTTCAGGGTATGTAAGTAACCATGGCAACTCACTTTCTGAACATAACCGGCTAAGGAGCAGCTCATGATTAAGGGTTAGTTTGCTTCAGAGGTATTCAGATGTGTTTTATATAATTAATATAGTTATTAATATAACCAAATTAGTTTTAGTTAGATAATATACAATATTATATATTAATTCTAAAGATAAATTAAAAACAAGTTTAAAATTTTATGAAATGTATGTATTTTTATTTAATTGTCATCTCACACATGGATCTGCATTCAATTAGCATCAAACAACCAATATAATCCTTATTTTCTGTGAATAAAGATTACTTGTTAAACTAAGACATTGAAAAATTATTGCACAACCACCAAATAGGTGGTGATGTGCACTAAGAAGGTTATGTAAACTGCCATTAAACAAATGAAGTGGAATGGCAGAGTATGACTGCTTTATTGTGTGGTCTATATTTATTGTGTGGTCTATAAATATAGTTCCAAACAGCACTACAGTAGAACACTTGCGATTGTCTGAAAGGAGTAGTTGTGTGGGTAAATAATTGTGTTTTTGAAAGAATAGGTTGAACATTTACCAGTACTCTCAATAGAGCAGTTCCTTGCTGCCATCTAATATTTAGTAGTTTCATATTTGTTTGGCATCCTTTCGCATTAACAACTCGGTTTAAATGAGCTTTCAAGAAGTTCATAGAACAATTATTTTATTTTATAACAGAAATTCAGGATATAGGCTACAGAGCTTTCCCCATTATTGTATATTTCCTAACTCCATGCAAGTTGGCGCATAATTGATCATTGTAAAAGGTTATTTTTTATTCACAAACCTAAACCTGAAAATCTTGATTAGCTTTACCTGTCTTTAATTAGGGTTGGAACTAAAATCTGCAGGACAGTAGGTCCCCAGGACCAGGGTTGAAGACCTCTGCTCTAGTCGATTCAGGTGAAAGGCATGTAAATTAAAGCCGTTCTAAGATGATTCACTCAGTGCTAAGAGTAAGAGTTCAGATACTAATTTATTTCATTTTCTCAGAGTCCTTGTTCATTCACCAGACATTCTGGCATAATGCAAGCTTTTTCCAGTCTTACATGGCAACAGCCAGCCCGACCCTACTTTATACTTCAAAACTCCTCTTCAGAATCATTTGGCTGATGTCACAGACAGTACTTTTTCTTTTTTTTACAGTCTATTCTATATGGCAGAAAACATGAGGATGAAGAGAAGCACATGAAAAACAGGAAGCTGGAATAAGACAAAGAAATTACAAAATAAAAGACAAGAAACTATAAACATGAAACAAAACCCAAAACCATTTGTTAAGACAGCCATGTTAAGACAGTGTCATAAGTTATAGACCAACTGGCAGTTATCCAGGGGTAGTCAGTCTTAATTTTTGTAATAAAATTAGGCCATCTTTTTATGTAACTGATTCGTTTTTTGTTTTTATCTATGAACAGTCTTACAGAAAAAAAGATGTCAGACTTGTAAGACTAGTCTAATCAGTTTATGCAACCAGCCATTAGTCATCTTAGTCATCCCTTGTCTCAACGTTGTTGTCAGACAAAGACTTAAAGCCAACAATACAAGTCTATCAGAAGAGTTTCGTTGCAAAACGAGATCTCCATTTTGAGAAATGTTGGTTATTTGACATTATTATTTAAGTAAGACATCAACAGTCAAGTTCATTCACAATTGTTGTACATTCAACTATTACTTGAGCTCAGTGAAGGCCAGGGACACAATATTCTTCAAATCCAGGATATGTTTTTATTTAATTTTAAATATAAATAGTCCATAAATAGTTCATAAATAAGTCAAAAACCATGCCAAAATGCAACATTGTCAAACATCTTAAAATGGTTAAAAACAATACATCATAAATATATGGAATAGTATTTACAAAGATTGATTAATAATAATAAAATTCTGAGTTACTTTTGGCCAGAACATACACAACATAACTTTTTTTTTTTTTTTTGTTGCAAAACGCTATATATCCAACATAGGCTATATTCTACTACTGTAATACCATTAAGAAAAGCTAGTGAATCAATGTTTTGTGTGTGTGTGTGTATTCTGTTGATCCGTGACGTAGCCTACGTCAGTGTTTCCCAACCTTTTTCAGTCATGGCACCCTTTGAAAATTCTCTCAATTTTGTGGCACCCTCGCATACGTTACGCTTGGGGTGTAATGGTACAGATTGGTCACAGTTCGGTTTGTTCAAATGCTGTGATTTCAAAGATAATTCAATATTTGCGTGCTGTGAGACGTGTGCGCTATCGGATGAGTGCACAGAGACAAATCTTCTCACAGCGCGCGAGTTCTCATTCGTGTCTTCTGGCACTGCACCTGGTGCATAACGGCGAAAAACGTTTTGCCCACCTTTTCTTTTAATAGCACTGTTGTAATGTATCACCAAGGAGCCAGCACAGTATCCATCGACAGAAACATGTATAAAGCGTTATTTTCAAGTTACAACCCATATTATATAGATGTGTCATCAGATGTGAGATGAACTGCGTTGCAAGTGCAAGTGCCGAACCATGCGAACCGATAACTGTTTCACCCTAGTACGTTGATGTCAGACATTAGATTCATTCAAAATATATTAATTGTTTTATTCATATTTTATCATAAAAATATATATACATATATTTTGAAGGACTTTACACGGCACCCTTGCTCGCCAGACGGCACTCGGTTGAGAAACACTGGTCTACGTGACTGACAGCTCGCCTACAGTATAAACAAGTAAATGGTAAACGTTTTTAAGTTAGCCTATTGAATCCTCTTTTAAAAAAATGTTTTTGTTTTGATATTATCGTTAAATCACTGAGCAAACTTGGAGCACTTCACCGGCGGTGACATCCTGAGCTCGCGCAGCATCCTGAGCATTAGCCTAACCGTTATATCACACCTTGTAAAGAAACTGGGCTGGCGGATATCGCTTTTGAGAAAAATACATTTTGTAGTAGGCTTTAATTGTACATTTTTAAATCTTATTAATGGCAGTTGGCAGCAATTCACACATATATTAAGGTACATCTAAACAGTGATTTCCAATAATAAAATTAAAATGTCAAAAATGCCGTTTATCGCGCTTTGCAACCAAACTCTTCTACTAATGATCAAAAATATAATCTCTTAAATGTATACGCATTGTGTTCCTGCCTTATCTGCGAATAAAAATGAGGACTGCTTCAGAACTAGGCTACTCCTTTTCTCTCCAATTGCCACAAGCCCACTGCAGTCCCAGAGCCTGCCGAGTCTGTGTGTAAACCAGTCGGAGCTCGAATCTGCGCTCACCATGAGTTTGAACCACAACCCAGAGCCCACCGCAGATCCAGAGCAGAAGCCTTCCAAGTCTGACCAGGTGTGAAGCTGGTATTGATGTTTATCCCTGGTGGAGTGCTAGTAGAGTTTGACATTGTGGAAATCTCTTTGACACCCTGAAATTTGTACCTCCTCATATGATCTACTTGATTCCCTGATTCCCTACCACATTCAAGCCTCGTCTACATTTGGTCCTGTCCTGTCCTCTTTATCGCTCTGCCTAGTTTCAAAATCCTTGCTGGTCAAGCCAAGCTCTAAGTCTTTGTTGCCCAGCCCCAGGTCTCCATCATGGATGGTCCTGCCCAACTTTGCAACCTCCTCAGTTGTTAAAGACAGCCAGTCCTCTGCCTCACCTCCGCTGTCTCCTTTCAGCCCCTCAGCTCGTCCCAGTGGTTCAGCCATGTTGCTTAGATCAACCTTGGGCTACCCAGTTATGGGTATGTTGATCCCTCAGCTTCACCTCTAGCCTCCAAGCCATGGACTCCTCCTCCAACCATCAACTTAACCTTGGCTCAATGTTTGTTATAATGTTGAAAACTGCATTTCCTTCATCCTCCCTGGCACCTAAATGACACACTTGGAACTTATGCCGCATTCCAGGCAACCTGTTTTTCCAACCTTCTACATGTGAAAGTGCTCTGGAACGGCCGTCAAACTTGTGACTTCACCCGTGAACTCGTACCAGATCGATGTACTCCCAGTTACGAGTTCTGTTGTCACACAGTCCTTGAAACAACAATGGCAAACCCAATGGATACGGTGTTTATGGAAGTCATACATTAAAAACAAATCGTTTATTAAAATATAGGTATTGCTCTAATGTTATTTATCCGCAAATGTTATGCATTATCAGCAGCTTTTCTAGAGTTAGCTAGTTTCCAGTCCATTGAGTGCAAGGATAAATTAAAACCAAATACATTTCTGAATATACAAATAACGTAAAATAAAAGGTATAACAGCTTCTCTTGCCTCTTGCACCGCTTTTTTCCTCCTCCTTTTCCTCAAATAACCAAGGAATAAGCACCTTTGACGATACAAATAATTGTAAAGGAGAAAACCCTACAGTGCGCCATGTTTTGTTTACATCTAGCTACCAAAATTCCTGGTGCTCAGGCAGTTTGGCGTGACTTTGCCTGGAATGCTACAAAGTCGTGAGTTATGGTTTGAAGTCGTCACTTATGGGCTCAAAAACCTGCCTGGAATGCAGCATTATCTAGCAAGATGGAGAGATGAAGAAGGCAGATCAGAAAGTGTTGCTGCACTTTATTTTCTCGTGACTTAGAAATAAATACTTAAATATCAGTTGACTATATGGTAAAATATTTTGTGTGAATGTAGTAAGTGTTAAAGAATGTTTCTTTAATTCATTTAATTTGTTCTACTCTAAAACAGTAGAACAGTAACTTAAACAGACTTACATGGGTTACTGCTGCTGGGCACACTGAAATCTTCCTTTCTTTTATTGAGAGGCGTTTTCACACTGGGCATATTTCTTGTGCTCTGATTCCGTGATTGTTCCTAGGGCCCCAACAGTGTTAGTCTGGTTTCACACGCAACTTGATTCTATCGAACCCTGGTGCATTTGTGTTTATCTTACATAATCACAAATATGCACTGCGCATGATAGAAAACAGAATATGGGTCAATATATTGTTGTTTATTCATTTGGTGCTATTCGCAGCTAGGTTAATGACTCTTGAGGTTTTTGTAAGGTTTTGTATAGAAATGACTCAAGTGTTACTACATCCATTTAAAGGAATTAATTGCCATTTGGATATTCTAAAGTGAAGATCATGGCATAACCACTAGTAATAATGACTCAAGTACTAAATCCAACGTAAGGAATTATTATTAATCAAAACCTGGCAAAAACCTCAAAAGCAATGATTTCAGTCATTACTAGAGAGTTATCAGGTTTGTCATAGAATACTGATCCAAATAATTAGTAATTCCTTATGAGGGATTTGGTAGTCATTTCTAATGGGTTACCATTACCTTATATAACACATAATGAATTATGTTAATTATGCACCTGCATAGTAGTTCTTAATAGTCCTCTGGGAGGAATGAAAAATAGTCGTTACTGATTAGCTACCACATTCAATTAAGCTCTATAATTAATTAATCAGAGTTTGTTAATAGTAGTTAGAGTGTTAATATCGTGTTACTCATTTGTTTCTGCATTGTTATTCATTAATGATGGAACAGTATTCTAAAGTGTTACCGAATTTTCTTTTATAAACTTTATTGCACTTTATGTCATACAAAAGCCCAAGGAAAAGTTATG
This sequence comes from Gobiocypris rarus, assembly GCA_023029165.1. Lineage (NCBI taxonomy): Eukaryota > Metazoa > Chordata > Actinopteri > Cypriniformes > Gobionidae > Gobiocypris > Gobiocypris rarus. The sequence continues at coordinate 38,434,137 of CM040914.1, forward strand.
AAATGGTTTAAGATATATATACACTGTACATATAGATTAATTGTATGTCTTTTCTGTTTCAGTCAGCCGTATGGACAGTTGAGTCTCTGACAGAAGCTTGCTCATCTCCTGAATCAGCCAAAGGTTTCCAACAAGCCATTAAAAAGTTTGCAGTAGTAATGAACAGATTGATACACACCACATGGGGATGCAGAATACCACTTTGACGATGAGAGTTTTTTGAAGGGCTGGAACCTCATCCAAAACAGTATCAACGCTGCTAAAGCTGCTGCAAAAGAGAAGAACTATGAGGCAGCAAGAGAGCGGTTGGGTGAGACTTTGCATACTCTACAGGTGTGTTCTTAGAAATAACTTTTGTAGACAGGACATCAATACATAATTCTCACAGAACTGTTGCAATAATCTGATTTCATTGTTGTTATTATTCAATTATTTTAATTCTGCAGGTCAAAATATCTTTGTCTGTTGAGAATTTCATTGCAAGGGTAATCAGAATCATTAAATAATGAGATGAAGAGGGTCAAGTGAAATGTGAAATTATTTTAATGTGATATTTTATGTAATCAAAGTTGAAATTACCAGGCATGCAGTCCATATTAGGTAAACTCTGCATAGCCAAGATATTTGAGAGTTTGATACTGGGAAATGAATAATAACATATAAATTCTTTTCATTTTAGATGTAGCTAGGGTTGCCACCTTCAGTGTGCCAAAATAAGGGACACCCATTTACGACCCACACCAACCCCATATTATTTTACATTTGATTTTTATTTATTTCTAAAGAACTCTTTAGCCTATTTGGTGCACTTTAAATGGAAAGTTCACCCAATAATTAAAATTCTGTCATCATTTACTCGCCCTCATGATGTTTCAAACCTGTATGAGTTTCTTTGTTCTACTGAACACAAGTGAAGATATTTTGAAGACAGTTTGTACCCAGGCTGCTTTAGGGGCACCATTGACTTCCATAGTAGGAGTCTTCCTATGTGTTCAACATAACAAAGAAATGTATACATGTTTGGAACAACTTGAGGGTGAGTAAATTATGACAGAATTTTCATTTTTGGCTGAACTGTCCCTTTAAGCAGTCATTCTGAACCAGTAATCACTTTTTTGAATTTCAAAAATGTTTATTTTTTGTATTAATTTACTTAAATTATGACTATATTATC